>JXCR01122419.1:349156-379790 GCA_002079205.1 Phalaenopsis hybrid cultivar | reverse complement strand
CTCGTTCGTTAAGAAACGAACACGAACAATGATTTCACGAACAATTTCAAACACGAGCTTATTTCAAAAAAACTAAATTTTAAACGAACCGAACACGAACACAAGCTCTGTTCGTTCGTGTTCGGTTCGTTTACACCCCTAACGGTCTCTGAAACTCATTGGATTTCATGCCCAACCACTGTCGGCGAGACAACCGACCCGGCGAACACCGACAACCATTACAATGCCACCACAATTGCAAATCCATTCTGTTCTTCCAAAGCTTGTGTTCCAGCCTCCATTTCCTTTGCCGATCCCTTCTCGCCTGCTCTTAAATGCCCATGCATGTAGGCAGCCTTCCATCAACTGGTTACCGAAAATGCCTCTCTTTTTTTCTTATTCTTTTCTTCCTAAAACCACATTCCCTTTGACTAATCTCTTCCTCAATTTCTCAATTTTGAGTCTTGGTGCAATAGGGAATCTCCCATCTTCCTCTTCTCTTTTATTCTTTTTTGTCATCAATCCGGTTAATTGTCTATGACGTTCGGACAACATACGTGATACAGCGGGACGGAGCATGAGAGATGACCTTCGCTGTATCACGTCCATTGTCTAGAAGTAAATGTCTATTGTCTAGAAGTAAATATAACACAAAAGAAAGGAAAGAAAAAAATGACCGGTCCCACGTCTTGTCATCCATGGGCCCCAATGTCAATAGCTCTCCGAAGAGAAGAAATATTACATCAGTACTACGCACGTAGAGTAACGTGCGTAACGAATGAAATTACGCCACGACACCCCGCGCGATAGAGAAAAAAAAACGGCGCAATAACACGGGGAATATTCCCTCATGTGTTATTCATGTGTTATTGTGTGTTATTTATGTGTTAGTGTTTCCTGGAATATTCCTGGTGTTATAATAACACAATAACACATCGATAACACATGAATAACACATGAATAACACACCATAACGCATGAATAACACGGGGGAGAGTATTCCCCCGTGTTACTGCGCCGTTTTTTTTTCTGTCGTGAATATTCCCCGTGTTATTCAGGTGTTATTGTGTGTTATTCATTTGTTATTGTGTCATGAGAATATTCTTGGTATTATAATAACACAAGAACACATCAATAACACATGAATAACACACAATAACACATGAATAACACAAGAGAGAATATTCCCCGTATTATTGTGCCGTTTTTTTTTCCTGTCGCACGGGATATCGTTACATGATTTCATTAGGTACGTACGCTATCTCAACATGCATAGTATTGATGTAATATTATCTCCTCCTCTGAAGCTTCCTCGCAATGATGCCTTGCCGCACACGAGTGCAGCATATACCACCGATGCTCTACGGCAAGCAGTACGTGGCATCACGCGGCGATAGAAATTGTTTTTTATTTTTGGAAATTGGCTGTAGATTTGTGTACTACAGCCACGTCTTAATCACGCAGAAAGTACTCAGCACAGTAGCGGTCTACAAAATTAAAACTATATATTCATTTCGCCCTTCAATTTGTCGTGAGCTTCGTTCCAGATTTCGAATCTATTACTTTAGCGGGTGGGGTTCACACAAGGGAGAATTATCCCTGGTCGAGAGGGGAATATTCTACCAGGGATGGCCCACCAGTTGGAAGTAGGGCAAATAGTGGCCTTGAATGATAGAAGGAAATTTCATGCCCTTGTTTTCCTATTTAATTACAATATTGCCATCCTATTGACCAGAAAGTTGAGTTTACTCGTTTGCGGTCCATTCGCGGTTCGATTGGGCCGGTTGGGTTGTGCTGGACCGGGTTTAACTTAGATTATTTGTGGGCAGCTTATTGAGATTGGAGTATTTAAATTTTGTGAGCTAGGAAAAAAACACTCTTTTATATCAAAAACAGTTTCTTTCATCTGATAGATTACAAATTTCATTATGAATTTCTAGAAGCACTGGGAGCTTTTGAATGATAACAGTGCTCTGTGTGCATGTAAATTTTCAGAAATTTCGAGAGCACAGTTAGATTGAAGTGATAAGAAAATAAATTTTTATTTGAAAATATGACCGGCTTAAACAATATGTAATTGCACACGTTTTCTTAGTCATAGAATCTTTTGTTAGTGCTCTTAAGTTGTTTTTTGGTCTCGGTTTGGCCAACTCAATCCCTTTTATGTTGTCCCAAGAGAGCTCTGATTGATACAGTTTGAAGTTAAGCAACAAGTCAAAGTTGGAGCTTGAGGAGCCCAAATTCATCTTGAGCCTATGTGAACTCCATCCATGGGTGTCATGTAGGGCTTCTTTGGCTCAAATCAAAGTTATTTAATTAGGCTTAGTCCATCAAAACTAAAAACAAATATAATTTAAAGTCAAAATTTGTAATTCATACTAAACCTAAGCCCAACTATGTCATTAAACCTAATATCAGGTTAAAATAAGCTTATCTTAAACTTAATCAAACATAACCCCAATTAAAATCTAATTTAGTTTGAAATTAATCTTATGAGTAAAATTAAATTTTAGGACTAAGTCAGACATAAAATCTAATATTAACCAACCGAAATAAGCTTAGAACTAAATCAAACGAAAGCTAAACTAATCATTAAATATAACTTAAAATAACCGAATCTAAAATTAAACTCAACCTAAAACTAGGCTTTCAATTAAAGCCTAACTTAGTCGAAATCGAAAATCTCAATGTTATTCAAATCGACCCACCAAAGAGCTAAATATTTTATGCATCTTTTTATGATATTCATATGATTGTTAAAGATTTTCTTTCTTAATAATTAATTTATCAAATTTGATAAAAGAGAAAAGGAGAGAGAGTAAAAATGAACTAAGTTTACGAATTTAATAAAAAGGCAGGTAGAGTAGCATTTATATAATTATTTTTATGAAATGGTTTGAAGATCAAAGTTTAACAATAATTCAAATTAATCCCCTCCATAACATCCTAAGGCACCATATCAGTAAGACATGAGCTATATCATCCAAAGAAACTATTGATCCTAAGTGTTGACCTCATTTTTGGTCAACCGATTTTCTATCTTAAACAATTGGATTTCAGTTAAGCTTGGTTTTGAGCAAGCACTCATTTAAGAAAATTGAATTTTAAATTAATAAAAATCAAAATTAATCAAAACAATCCACAAACACAATAAATTTTAACCAAACAAAAACATAACCCTTAAAATAGCTTTCTAAAATCTTAAGATTATGATTTTCTCTCCTCAAACTATTGTAAGATTCAAGTCTTCATTTTAAAATATGCATGAGACTTATTATCACTTTTAAATGTCATGTAAATAATTTTGATGATAGTTTGAAATAATTTTTATGTAAAACTCTTCAATTCAAAATTTTCATGCATGAAGATTATTGTCATAAACCCTAAAATTATCATTTTTTCCACAGTTTAGTTTGATAACCAAATTATATTTAATATCGTGAAAGATCTTCATAATCACATAAAAAAATCATGTAAACCAGTTTTGTGTTCATCAGACACTATTTTTACATAAAATTGTGCACTTAGGGATTCCATAAATTAAAATGGTCCAACATAAAAGTTTTTAAATGAGTCATTACTTTTGCTTGCCATTGCATAACGAGAGAGAAAAATGATAAAATTACATATTTTTTAAGCCAGTCATGTTCCATACCTTCACATGTAGCTTGATTTATCCAATAACACTTAGACGATTGAATTTCTTGTAAGTTTATTGAAACAAAACTTACTGCGAAGTAAGTTAGTCAATTACACAAGTAAATGTGTCAATTAAAAATGTAGTTAAAGAGTACCGTGTAGCAATCCCATGAGAAAAGGGCTAAGAAATATTTTGAANCTTAACGAAGAAAGCCCATCAATATAAGAGAATAGTCAAATGGGTTGGGTGTCACCGAGTTAGTCACCTATATTTGAAAACTGACAAGACAATTGGGCTAATCCTAAGTTTCTACAATAATAAACATTCTTTGAGTTACGGATGATCCTCTCTTAAGTGTGATCCTAGCCTTTAACAATGACAGACCCGTGCTCATACCTTATTTAACTCTAAAACTACAAAAATACATGACAAATGACTCAATACATGGAGTTTATAAAGTTAAGTCCTGTGCATCAGACCCAATGAATAGAGCGTTGAACGAACAAGAGAAATAGAAAGAGAGACTGTGTGTGAGAGGAACGTATAGTCGTTTGACTATCCTGTGCATCATTTGGTATCTACTTAGCGGAATTTATTAAAATTTTTCGATATTCATTCGGTCATATTTTTTATATACAATTAAATTTATTTATAATAAAGTTAATTACTTAAATCTTATCTTAATTCAATTTTGATTTAATTTAATACTTTCATAACTATTAAAAAAATTTATTGTTTTTCAGTCAACACTATCTCAATGATAACTTTAATTTAATGATTAAGAGTTTTATATTTCAACTAAGTAGTTTGAATCGGACATTTACAATTAAACCGGCTCATATTTCAAAAAAGAAGCATTTACACCAAAAACTTCTAATATTACATATTCCACACCTAAAATTAACTATTTACATTTTTAGCACCTAAAAATTAAATAAACTAAAAAATAACACCTTGCCGTTAAAGTTAATAAGCCCGTTATGCGTTTATGCCCTACGTTCTCTGAAACTCATTGGATTTCATGCCCAACCACCGTCGGCGAGACAACCGACCCGGCGAACACCGACAACCATTACAATGCCACCATAATTGCAAATCCATTCTGTTCTTCCAAAGCTTGTGTTCCAGCCTCCATTTCCTTTGCCGATCCCTTCTCGCCTGCTTTTAAATGCCCATGCATGTAGGCAACCTTCCGTCAACTGGTTACCGAAAATGCCTCTCTATTTTTCTTTTTCTTTTCTTCCTAAATCCACATTCCCTTTGACTAATCTGTTCCTCAATTTCTCAATTTTGAGTCTTGATGCAATAGGGAATCTCCCATCTTCCTCCTCTCTTTTATTTTTTTTTTGTCATCAATCCGATTAATTGTTGCCTAGACCGTCGCATTGGAAAAAATAATACATCCAGAGTTAGGACGTTCGGACAACATACGTGATACAGCGGGACGGAGCAGGAGAGATGACCTTCGCTGTATCACGTCCATTGTCTAGAAGTAAATGTCCATTGTCTAGAAGTAAATGTAACACAAAGAAAGGAAAGAAAAAAATGACCGGTCCCACGTCTTGTCATCCGTGGGCCCCAATGTCAATAGCTCTCGGAAGAGGAAAAATATTACATCAGTACTACGCACGTAGAGTAACGTGCGTACCCAATGAAATCACGCCAAGACACCCCGCGCGATAGAGAAAAAAAAAACGGCGCAATAACACGGGGAATATTCCCTCATGTGTTATTCATGTGTTATTGTGTGTTATTTATGTGTTAGTGTTTCCTGGAATATTCCTGGTGTTATAATAACACAATAACACATCGATAACACATGAATAACACACCATAACGCATGAATAACACGGGGGAGAGTATTCCCCCGTGTTACTGCGCCGTTTTTTTTCTGTCGTGAATATTCCCCGTGTTATTTAGGTGTTATTGTGTGTTATTCATTTGTTATTGTGTCATGAGAATATTCTTGGTATTATAATAACACAAGAACACATCAATAACACATGAATAACACACAATAACACATGAATAACACAAAAGAGAATATTTCCCGTGTTACTGTGACGTTTTTTTTCCCTGTCGCACGGGATATCGTTACATGATTTCATTAGGTACGTACGTTATCTCAACATGCATAGTATTGATGTAATATTATCTCCTCCTCTGAAGCCTCCTCGCAATGATGCCTTGCCGCACACGAGTGCAGCATATACCACCGATGCTCTACGGCAAGCAGTACGTGGCATCACGCGGCGATAGAATTTGTTTTTTAATTTTGGAAATTGGCTGTAGATTTGTGTGCTACAGCCACGTCTTAATCACGCAGAAAGTACTCAGCACAGTAGCGGTCTACAAAATTAAAACTATATATTCATTTCGCCCTTCAATTTGTCGTGAGCTTCGTTCCAGATTTCGAATCTATTACTTTAGCGGGTGGGGTTCGCACAAGGGAGAATTATCCCTGGTCGAGGGGGGAATATTCTACCAGGGATGGCCCACCAGTCGGCAGTAGAGGGCCTTGAATGATAGAAGGAAATTTCATGCCCTTGTTTTCCTATTTAATTACAATATTGCCATCCTATTGACCAGAAAGTGTTTGAGTTTATTCGTTTCCGGTCCATTCGCGGTTCGATTGGGCCGGCTGGACCGGGTTTAACTTAGATTATTTGTGGGCAGCTTATTGAGTTTGAAGTATTTAAATTTTGTGAGCTAGGAATAAAACATTCTGTTATATCAAAAACATTTTCTTTCATCTGATAGATTACAAATTTCATTATGAATTTCTAGAAGCACTGAGAGCTTTTGAATGATAACAGCACCCTCTGTGCATGTAAATTTTCAAAAATTTTGAGAGCACACTTAGATTGAAGTGATAAGAAAATAAATTTTTATTTGAAAATATGACCGGCTTAAACAATATGTAATTGCACACGTTTTCTTAGCCATAGAATCGTTTGTTAGTGCTCTTAAGTTGTTTTTAGGTCACAGTTTGGCTAACTCAATCCCTTTTATGGTGTCCCAAGAGAGCTCTGATTGATACAGTTTGGAGTTAAGCAACAAGTCAACCTTGGAGCTTGAGGAGCCCAAATTCATCTTGAGCCTATGTGGGCTCCATCCATGGGTGTCATGTAGGGCTTCTTTGGCTCAAATCAAAGTTATTTAATTAGGCTTAGTCCATCAAAACTTAAAACATATATAATTTAAACTCAAAATTTGTAATTCATACTAAACATAAGCCCAACTATGTCATTAAACCTAATAGCAGGTTAAAATAAACTTATCTTAAACTTAATCAAACATAACCCCAATTAAAATATACTTTAGTTTGAAATTAATCTAATGAGTAAAATTAAATTTTAGAACTAAGTTTGACATAAAATCTAATATTACCAATCGAAATAAGCTTAGAACTAAATCAAACGAAAGCTAAACCAATCATTAAATATAACTTAAATTAACCAAATCTAAAATTAAACTCAACCTAAAACTAAGCTTTTAATTAAAGCCTAACTTAGTCGAAATCGAAAACTAAACATAAATTGAGGCCTAACTTGATCGAAAATCTAAAAACTCGTTAGAAATTGAAGTTTTATTTAATCAAATTCTAAGCCCCATATTTGAATTTAAAGCCTAATCTCAAACTAAGCCTGTTTATAAACCAATCTAAAATCTATGGTTAAATAAAATTAACCTAAATCTAAGACAAAATTAATCTACATCATCCCTAAATTAAACATAAATCTAAAAATTAATTAGGCTTAATAATAACTCAATCTATACCAAAATTAAACCAGATGTAAACATAGTCTTAAATTGCAACTAAACGAAACCTAAGCAAATTCAAGCTAAAATGCATGTAATCCTAACCTGGACCTAAATTAAAACTCAAGTGAGGCTAAAATTTATTGAACATACTCGAGACTTACGATTGAAATGAAATTGAAACTTAACATTTTTTAAACAACTAAACTAGAAACTTATCAACCTAAACCTATAGCTAAGTCCAAATCTAAACTTAACCCAATGTGAGCTGAAAAATAAACTAAACCTAAAAAAAAATATAAACACCAAACCCAACTCATGCTAAGTGTACATCAAAGTTTATTAAAATCTTGTTAATTTATACATAAAATCAAACAAAAACTAAAAACTATCTAAACCTACAAACTAAAAGCTTTTTAAACCTACAAACTAAAGTTGAACCTAAATCCAATTTATGTATAGTAAAATTTAATCCAAATTAATCCAAAGCTAGCCCTAAAACTAATATATCCATGTTTAAGCTTAAATTTAAAACTAACAAAATCTATAATGAAAGAAACTCCTAAACCAACCTAAAATCGTGATAAATTATAAAACTAAAGAGCCTAAAATCTAATGAATTCAATAAGCCAACGTAAGTCTACCGTAGCCCAACTTATTGTTTGTTATTTTATGCTTCATTATTGCTAGATGGTCCAACCAATCGCTTTACCCAAGCTCAATCTCAATGTTATTCAAATCAACCCACCAAAGAGCTAAATATTTTATGCATCTTTTTATGATATTCATATGATTGTTAAAGATTTTCTTTCTTAATAATTAATTTATCAAATTTGATAAAAGAGAAAAGGAGAGAGAGAGAGAGAGAGTAAAAATGAACTTAGTTTACTAATTTAATAAAAAAGAGGTAGAGTAGCATTTATATAATTATTTTTATGAAATGGTTTGATGATGAAAGTTTAACAATAATTCAAATTAATTCCCTCCATAACATCCTAAGGCACCATATCAGTAAGACATGAGCTATATCATCTAAAGAAACTATTGATCCTAAATGTTGACCTCATTTTTGGTCAACCGATTTTCTATCTTAAACTCAATTGGATTTCAGTTAAGCTTGGTCTTGAGCAAGCACTCGTTTAAGAAAATTGAATTTTAAATTAATAAAAATCAAAATTAATCAAAACAATCCCCAAACACAATAAATTTTAACCAAACTCAAACATAACCCTTAAAATAGCTTTAATCACTAAAATCTTAAGATTATGATTTTCTCTCCTCAAACTATTGTAAGATTCAAGTCTTCATTTTAAAATATGCATGAGACTTATTATCACTTTTAAATGTCATGTAAATAATTTTGATGATAGTTTGAAATAATTTTTATGTAAAACTCTTCAATTCAAAATTTTCATGCATGAAGATTATTGTCATAAACCCTAAAATTATCATTTTTTTCTAAAGTTTAGTTTGATAATCCAAATTATATTTTATATCATGCAAGATCTTCATAATCACATAAAAAAATCACGTAAACCAGTTTTGTGTTCATCAGACACTATTTTTACATAAAATTGTGCACTTAGGGATTCCATACATTAAAATGGTCCAACATAAAAGTTTTTAAATGAGTCATTATTTTTGCTTGCCATTGCATAACGAGAGAGAAAATTGATAAAATTACATATTGTTTAAGCCAGTCATGTTCTATACCTTCACATGTAGCTTGATTTATCCAATAACACTTAAAACGATTGAATTTCTTGTAAGTTTATTGAAACAAAACTTACTGCGAAGTAAGTTGGTCAATTACACAAGTAAATGTGTCAATTAAAAATGTAGTTAAAGAGTACCGTGTAGCGATCCCATGAGAAAAGGGCTAAGAATTATTTTGATGGGAAAATCTTCAGTTTACTAAACATTTAAATGTAATTAAATGTGATCATAAATAAGATATGGAATTTTCAAAATTCTACTATAAAATAAAAACTAAATTAATATAGTTGAAAAACAAATGAAAGAAAAAAGTAGATAAATTTTACTATTCTTCTAGAGAGATTAGGCTCGGGCCTCTATGCTTTAAGATTGTAGTTGTTTGTGGTATCCTTAGCNTGAAAAACAAATGAAAGCAAAAAGTAGATAAATTTTACCATTCTTCTAAAGAGATTAGGCTCGGGCCTCTATGCTTTAAGATTGTAGTTGTTTGTGGTATCCTTAGACTTTCCCCTACGTGTTAGTTGTTAGCAGAAATAAAAAGTTCTCTTTATGCCTATGCCTAGGATAAATGAAGACTAAAACCCATGAAGTTAAGTTTCCTTAATCCCCATGACATTTTGCACCATTATTCCAGTCCCTTTTCAATGTTGCAAAATCTTAATAGAATATACCTATTCTTACCTGAATTTTTGTTCAACCATTTCGTTGCTCTTTGCAATGGGTAGAATTCATAGATCATAAAATATGTTCACATCATAACTGGCCAGATTATTAGTAAATGAAATCTTATTATTCAACTCAACAACATAGACATGAAAGCTCAAGAAAACATTACTAGAGAAAACAATCAAAGAATACCACAAAACCACATTTCTTCTATCACGGAGATGCAAAAATAACTTAACCACTCATGTTAAAATGAATGATAGAAATCAAATCCATAGAAACTATTATTGTAAGTAAACTAAAAATTAAAACCTTGCAAAATAATTTCTTCCTTCTTTAACAATAGCAGTTTTTTTCTCAAATAATTTCTTCTCAAAGTTAATAAGAAATACAAAAGATAAAAGGAGAAATAAAGCCCTTATGACCTCAACCTCAAGCAAGGAAGAAAATCATAAGGGGAAGCTCTCCAAACTCTATCTCCACCCTTCTCCAATGGTACAAAGCTCTAAAGATGCTCTAAGATTTTTTTTTATAACCAAATGCTTGGATTTGGTAAGAAAATTCTTTCAAAAAAATATTTTCAGCTTTGTCGGCATGGCCACACCCATGATTTGGATTGGGTGGTGTGGTCACACCAGATCCAGATGTGGTAACATCAGAACATTGAAAGAGCATCATGGTCACGCCCATTCGGGCATGGTCACATTAAAGTAATCAATACTGCGATATGGTCATGCCTAGTCCATGCATGGTGAGGATAATTCTAGCTACTTTTTCCTTAGTTTTTCTCATTCTAAAATGTACGTATGATCTCTTGTAGCCTATACATCACCAACAAAAATCTTTTACAAGTCTAAATCCATGATAAATAAGGCAAACAGTAGGTAAAATGCAAGAATAAATGGTGATGAATTCATGTAAAATTGATCCATGTCAATACCCAGAAATTCACATCATTACTNTCCCCATGACATTTTGCACCATTATTCCAGTCCCTTTTCAATGTTGCAAAATCTTAATAGAATATACCTATTTTTACCTAAATTTTTGTTTAACCATTTCGTTCCTCTTTGCAATGGGTAGAATTCATAGATCATGAAATATGTTCACATCATAACTGGTCAGATTATTAGTAAATG
The DNA here is from genome assembly GCA_002079205.1 of Phalaenopsis hybrid cultivar. Lineage (NCBI taxonomy): Eukaryota > Viridiplantae > Streptophyta > Magnoliopsida > Asparagales > Orchidaceae > Phalaenopsis > Phalaenopsis hybrid cultivar. The sequence continues at coordinate 368,888 of JXCR01122419.1, read as the reverse complement.
AAATCTTATTATTTAACTCAACAACATAGACATGAAAGCTCAAGAAAACATTACTAGAGAAAACAATCAAAGAATACCACAAAACCACATTTCTTCTATCACAGAGATGCAAAAATAACTTAGCCACTCATGTTAGAATGAATGATAGAAATCAAATCAATAGAAACTATTATTGTAAGTAAACTAAAAATTAAAACCTTGCAAAATAATTTCTTCCTTCTTTAACAGTAGCAATTTTTTTTCTCAAATAATTTCTTCTCAAAGTTAATAAGAAATACAAAAGAACAAAGGAGAAATAAAGCCCTTATGACCTCAACCTCAAGCAAGGAAGAAAATCATAAGGGGGAAGCTCTCCAAACTCTATCTCCACCCGTCTCCAATGGTACAAACCTCTAAAGATGCTCTAAGATTTTTTTTTTATATCCAAATGCTTGGATTTGGTAAGAAAATTCTTTCAAAAAAATATTTTCAGCTTTGTCGGCATGGCCACACCCATGATTTGGATTGGGTGGTGTGGTCACACCAGATCCAGCTGTGGTAACATCAGAACATTGAAAGAGCATCATGGTCACGCCCATTCGGGCATGGTCACACTAAAAGAATTAATACTGCGATATGGTCATGCCTAGTCCATGCGTGGTGAGGATAATTCTTGCTACCTTTTCCTTAGTTTTTCTCATTCTAAAATGTTTGTATGATCTCCTATAGACTATACATCACCAACAAAAATCTTTTAAAAGTCTAAATCCATGATAAATAAGGCAAAAGGTAGGTAAAATGCAACTATGCAAGAATAAATGGTGATGAATTCATGTAAAATTGATTCATGTCAATACCCACAAATTCACATCATTACATGCCCTCAATTAATCTCAGAGCTCATTGGGGTCCTATAAGAGTAGAATAGGAAATTATGTAGAATTCTTAAGTATTTAACATAGTTATCAATGTAAAATAATAGCTTATAATTGTCATTTAGTTGTCAATCTTAATTAATGTTTAATAAATTAGTCTTTTCCTTAATTCCCTTCATACCAAACCTACTGAATCCCAAATACTCTTAATTTCTTAATNATTAATCTCAGAGCTCATTGGGGTCCTATAAGAGTAGAATAGGAAATTATGTAGAATTCTTAAGTATTTAACTTAGTTATCAATGTAAAATAATAGCTTATAATTGTCATTTCGTTGTCAATCTTAATTAATGTTTAATAAATTAGTCTTTTCCTTAATTCCCTTCGTACCAAACCTACTGAATCCCAAATACTCTTAATTTCTTAATTGATGGAGTTAAAATATTTTCACTAGCCTATGATAATTTAATTGTCATTTCGTTGTCAATCTTAATTAATGTTTAATAAATTAGTCTTTTCCTTAATTCCCTTCGTACCAAACCTACTGAATCCCAAATGCTCTTAATTTCTTAATTTGATGGAGTTAAAGNATAAATTAGTCTTTTCCTTAATTCCCTTCGTACCAAACCTACTGAATCCCAAATACTCTTAATTTCTTAATTTCTTAATTTGATGGAGTTAAAATATTTTCACTAGCCTATGATAATTTAATTCAATTCAAGTGGAAATAATCAACTTAACCCTATTTAACCTTTCTCTCGAAAATAATTTTAGATGGACTTCATTAAAGAATAAGAAAAGTCTTTTCGCTTAAGATCTACTAAGGCACCTTCCCAGTTTTTTGCTTCATTTTTTATGGCAACCTCAAGCTTCTTCTCAAGCATTTTTGTTTTTTTTACTCTTTCTTTTCTTTTCTTTTTTTACTTTTCCTTAATTTTCTTTCTCTTTTCCAATTCCACTGAGAATTAATATATCTTGTCAGATAATTGTTTTATTTTCTTTTTAAGCACTACGAAGGCTAGTCTTCCCCTAAGTGAAAAGTTTCAAAAAAATATTTTTTTTAATGCAACCCTCTCATGTTATCATTCAAGTAAAAGTTAAGATAGCATCAAATTGGCTTAACAAAAACTAAATTTGAATTAAAATGTCGTTACTTAATATTTTAATTACAACTTTTTTATTATCCTGGGATTTTTAGTTGTAGATTGAAGTTGTTAAGTTCTGAAACTAAGTTATTATAAAGTTAAGTCTAATCTTCCCTTAATGACATTTAACCCTTAAAAATAAAACTTTTGATAAGCAAGCTGACTTGTTTAAGATTCCCAACAGGAGTTCCCATATTAACATTTAGTAGTTTACTGAGTTATGTAGACTAATATTAGACTCATAAAAAGGTAACAATTTTTTACAAAACTTAATTTTTCCATAACATATGTAGCATGTAATAAAAGTAAGCTAGGTAACAGTAGGTAAGAGCAAGAAGTAGAAAATATATGAATAACCACATGAATCTTAGAGAATATAATAGCAAGAAGTCAACATCACATGTATGTAAATGTATCACAGTGCACTATCCATAGAAAATAAGAAAACAATAGCCGAATATAAATGACACTGCACATAAAAAACTCAAAATATGTATATAAAAACATGTCATGGTACATCAGTAGGAAAAACAACATACTAATACATGATATAGATACAATCCAACTAAAGCCAATAATATAATAATCATCCTATAAAATCAAGTCATGTCACGTCAACAGGGACATAAACACACGATACAAGAACATAACTTTGTCAAGGTCACCTAATCACTACCAATCTCCTTCATCACATCATCCTCTAGGACAAAAAATATTAAAGGGTGGCACACTTATAAATGAAACTGACGAGAGTGATTACTGCACCTTCTGATGCATCAGTGCATGTAACGGTATGCTAATGTTTGGCGATGCACTGTTGACTCTATAGGAGTACATTGCAGACCTCCAATGCCATCTCGTCCAAATAGGTGATCACCTCAGCATTCGACGAGTCAGACTGCAGTGCTTTCTGCCATTGAGAAGAAGTCTCCCCTTGCTCATGAAATGAACCCCTCACAGAGCTAACATAAAAAAAAGTTCTAGTGATGAGCTTCTGTGGGGCCATTGATCCCGACATTCTATATAGATAGATGTAAAATGCGATGTAAGCGATTATATGATTAATTTTTTTAATAATTATTCTTAATTTGCAACAACAACAAAAACTTGATCTAAAGCAAAGGCTAAGTAAATTTTTCATTATGAAGCAAATAAGAATGCAGTTATAAAATTTCAATATGGGATGCTACCTAAGTATATGTATCGTTATCAAGTAATATAGAAATTTCTAATTAAGTCCCGAATATCAAACTCATAGGGAGGATTGGATTTAAATAACAAAATACTTAACAATATATATTCTTACTTAAACTTAAGATGTTATAATAGAAATCAAAGTTCAATTCTTTTTGTGATTTTTGATAATTGAAAATAAAGTGAGAAACTAATTAACTTAATTAAAATACTTGCAAGATGAAGGCAATATTGGCAAAATATCTTTTTCCTTATCATGAATTAATGAAAAATATAGAAATTCAGTTGTGGAAGTATGTTAAATGTGTTGTGCCAAATAGGAGCAGTAATATTCTTTGCCCTTACTAGAGATGCTATAAAGAACATTGACAAATCTATAGTTTTAATAGTCTTCAAGACCAGCTAGGCAGGGAAGACACTAGCTCTCACTCTAGAGCTCCCTCTTCTCCCTCCACCTAGGAGCTAACATCTTGTATCAAAACCTAAAACTATAAATCAAATTGGGGGCTTTAGCCTGTCACTCTAAACTCCCCTAATTCTACACCCTTGAAAATATATTTTCCTTTTTATTTGCACTCAACCCCATGAACTACATTCTCATTCATGAAATCAATATGTGACTTCAACTATTTGTTGACTGAGAAAATACCATCTTGAATCTTACATGTTCTCACAACAAGTTTTAACATTTTAATTGGCCAAATCAAGAAGTGAATGAAGTGCAAGGTCTTGAATCATCACAACTTCTTCCACCATTGAAGACTAATATTTCACAAAACTTCCTTTAAACATTTAATCACTTATCATTTTAAGGAAAAAGATAAAGAAAACTACTCAGATATCATGGAAAAAATACAACCACACATGAGTTGAAAAGTAGAAGTCAAGCAAAAAAAATAAGAAATCTAAATTAAAAACTAAGTGTAGTCACAAAGATAAACACTTATCTCAAATTCTCTCCACCAAATGTCTTGAAGTTCCTTTGAATTCTCTTCCTTCTCTCACAATACAAACTAATACTCAAAATAAAATAAAATAAAACAATGGTGGCCGGCGGCGATGGGCGGTGGCGGCGGTGGCAGTGGTAAGCTTTGGTGGATGGTTGTTGGCCCCACTCTTGGAAAATCTAAGTCTTTTCTTATAAAAATCCAGGGGGTGCATTGGTGTTTCTTCAAAAAGGTCTCTCCATTCAATGAATCTTCTAGAAGTTTTCTCTTCATAAGTCAATTGAATGAATTTTCATGTCCATGGGCTATTTCCCATGTTTTTATCAAGGGTTGCTTCAAACACCTCTTCAAAATTTCACTCCAATTAAATATTTCTTCAAGTAACTAACTTTGGCACGTAAGCGCAAGGTACTTGGCGCTTACGCACAGATCATATGGCGCTTAGGCGCCCTAGTTTACTTTTGCACATTTCTTCATTTTTGCTCCAAATTTGACCCTTTTCCCTCTTAGCTTTTTCATGCATTTGATTGTACTTAAAAGAAAAATACAGAAATACCTTTTATTAAAGCGCAATATCTCAAAAAATAGGTATAAAAATGTGTATAAAAATACTATATATTTTAGGTGTATCAAAATCCCTCAAACTTAAGATGTTACTTGTTCTCAAGTAACTTTTCAATCTTTAAAAACCAACATAAGTAGACAATGTATATGAGTTTCCTTAGGGGTTATAAAAATTTAGATTTTAAAATATAGTAGTCAAATTTAGAATAAAAATTAGTAAATGAGACCAACCTTAAGTTTAGAAATTTTTAATGTTAAGAAATATGAAAATATGAGTTCCTATCTAATTAAATTATATTTTAAATTTTTCGAAAATAGAATTTAGACATTTTATTATCTCCACTGAAAAAATTTTTATTAAGCATAATTTTATTTTTTATATTATATCCTTAAGCTTATGAGTTTCTCAAGTCATATACTTTAAAAAGATCAGATGTGGAACCAAATTTTGATTAGACACCAATCCTCAAGCTTCTTCTCCATTTTCTTTTCTTTTCTTTATCTTTATCTTTTCTTTTTCTCTTTCTTTTTCAAACAAGGATTACTATATCTGGATAGGTCTTTAATGATTTTGAATTCCACTCTTCCTTTCCCAAAGCAAAGAGTTGATAATTTTCTTTTACTTAAAAACATAATAATAGTTTTGAAAATTAATTTCAATAAAAGAATTTAAGTTTTGAAAATAAAAGGTCTAAATTTCTAAATTTTCAAAAATACAATTTTTCTTACTAAAGATAATTAAACTATTTTTAGCATTTTCCGCACTAAAATTTTTTACTTTTTCTTCATTACTGTAAATTTTAACTAAATTCTCTTACTCATTTCTAAAATCAAAATTTTACTTCCCTAATATAACTTCATATACATAATCATTTTTCAAATCAAAATCAAATTTATTTGAAATACATTTGAGAATAAATAAAATTTTAAGTTTCTTTAAAATCTTTCATCACCCCCACCCAAACTTAAATTTTTAACAGAAATAAAACATTTAGCATCATATATAAATAAGCAGGAATGAAAACTAACTATAACATGCTTGCAGGTATTTTCATATCCTAAATATGCAAGCACAAAAATAAAAAAAAGGAGAAAAAATTTAATTTGATTAAAATTTTTTATTTATTTAAAATACAGAGATTCATAAGACTTTTATGCAGTGGAATATAATTAAAAAGCAAATAAACATACTAGCAAACAAACATGACTGCAACATAAAGAAAAATAACTGTTAGTAAATTGAAAAATTCAAACATGCAGCTTAAAATAATAAGTTAGCTAAATTCTAAACCTCTCTAAGATTCCATATACAAGTTTAACAAACACTAACTAAATACACAAAATAACACAATTAACATAATTACTACCACTAAAAATTCTAACAATACTCAAATAAAAATACATCACAAAAGGTGTACTAAACAAAACACAACATAACAAAAACTAGCAGTCTCAATAATCTCAACTCAACTCAACAAAAAATAGTACAAAATACCTGCACCATCTATAGTTCATAATAACACATAAATAGAAAACAACATAAAACATAAAATAGAACTACAAATCCAACTAAGCATCATCTTCCTCATCATTATCCTCAGTCATATAGTGGATATCTAGGGTAATGAGGAAATACTACATCTCAATTACCTCTATTGAGATGCTCTATAGTTGTGTTGTATTCCTCATCATAATCACTTCTTTTTCTCATATACTCATCCATATGCTCTGCAAAATAATCTAATTTTGCCATTTTTTCATTGGTATAAATAACATTATTCAATATTCTTTCCATAAGTTGTGACTGAGTATCAGAACCAGAAGTCTAACCTCGTGATGTAGAAGCCTGTGAAGTAAAGGCTTGTGAAACAGAGGAAGCAGAACTACTGGAGACTCAACCATTCCAACCAAAAATAGAATGATGTGAATAAGTCTTCACATTCACACTGGTAATAGGTTTCAATGACTGTAAGATCTCCTTCCAGTTGTCATATCTAACACCAGCCTGCTCACATAATGAAAAGATCAAAGATGCAAATCCCAAACCTGCAGCAGCAGTAGCGATGATAGAAATGATAATAACTCCATAAATAAATCCTCCAATATTAATAGGCTTGGACTGTTGAACACAGTAGTTCAAAGTTGCTCTCTCTCAAGTCACTTCACTCAAATGATTTGTAAGTAACAGACGAGCAGAAATAAAATAATGTCATGCCTTTGCATTAGCATCCAAATTTGAGGTAGAAAAAATTACTCTTCTTTCATTCGTAATTGACCAAAGAAAAATATGTTGAGATTTTCATAACTATTTTATACTGATTTTGATGGTATTGCACTTTAAAGAAGGGTATTTTTGATGTTTTGTTGCAGGTATGATGAATTATGGTCATTGGAGCAAAAAGATGCAAAAACGGTGCAATTTGGAGCAAAACAAGCAAGAAATGATATTTTGCCCTATCACCTTTCAATAAGTCTTTGGATTCTTAATCTCTTTTACACTTCTTGCATATTTTTGAATGAGATTACAATTTAAAGGAAGGTTGTTTTCATGCTTATTTTGTAGGGCTATCTGTTAGGAACACAACGCAACTGAAATGGGTCGAAACGGAGCCAAACGGAGCTAAACAGTGGAGCTGCGCAGTCTGCCTGCCGACGGCGCCAAAACGGCCCTGACGGCAAGATTTAACCAAGAAGACCAAAAAATGACAGAAAAGCTCGCTGACAGCGCCCTCGAGCCCGCCGACAGCGCCCGGGACGACTATGGACCGACTTTTGGCGGTTATGAGCTGAAATTCAATATATTTGGATGCTTTTTGGAAGGATGCTTGTTGCAACTCTTCATACTTCATCCCTACACTTTAAAAGAACAAATTTAGGTTAGAAAAAGGGGGATTTGTATGAGAGTAAGATTAGGAAAAGTGTGGAGAAAGTTTAGGTTTCTTAGAATAGGAGTAGAAATGTAGATTTCTACCCTTTTGGAGAGATTGGAGAGGGGATTTTGAGAGAATTTGTAAGGAGATGTTCTAGCATTGCATGGATCGATGAGAGACTTTGTGGGAGAGATTTTCTTCTTTCTTTCAAGGGAAAAAGCTAAGTATTGTGTTCTTCATTATCTTATGGTTTTGTAAACACTTATCTAGTGGATTTGCTTTGGTTAAATGAAGTTTTCGTTGTATTTTCTTTGTGCTTTGTGATGGGCTTCTCTTACTCTCTCTTCTTGTTTGGAAATAATGGCATGAGAAGATTATGCCGTTGTTTTCATTTTACTTTTCTTTTGTAATGAGTAGAACTCTTGTTTAGGATTTTGTGATGCATGTTAGAAGCGGATTTAATTATCAATGTGATGGTTTTTACTTGCACTTTATTTACATTACAATAAAGGCCTGTTGTAGTGTTAAAGTTCGTTGTAATTGCATTAAGACCCAAGAGGATTGTGTAATTCTCAACAAAGTAGAACCACATTTAGATTCCATGGATGGTTAAGTTCATGGGAGTTGAATGCAAATAAATAGGGAAATATACTTTGATGGGTGTAGAATTGGAGATTTTAGGGTGACAGACTAAAATCTCCAATTTGGACCTATTGTTTGAGTACTGAAGCGGAGATGTTAGCCCTCAGGTGAGGGGAACGTGGGAGCTTTGAAGTGAGAGTCGGTATCCTCCCAGCCTAGCAATGAATTCAGTAAACAAGCATAGGATTAGTCAATGTTCTTTATGTCTGGACCAAAGGGTAAAGAATAAGATTGCTCCTATTTGGCACATACAATATTTAATGCATCTCATTCCTTTACATTATCTAATTCATTACATAAGAATAGTAGTTTGTAATATCTCAAAATTCTCCAAACCAATTCATCCAAAAAGGGTTATCTTTAGAATTAATATTTGCATTTAGTTATAGTTACTATCTTTACATTTAACACTTGCATTTAGGAGTAGTTTTTAGATAAAACATCATTTTAATCGACATTCCTAACTAACGACTAATAGTAGTAGATTATAATTTGACTAAAGACCTTCTACCTCGCTTCCCTGTAGGATCGATAAACGGGACTACACTAGTGCCTCTATATTATTTGAGCGATACGTATACTTGCGTTTGAAATTGTGACTTTACAAAATCATTATAAATAATAAATCTGGGTTCATAAATTGTTGTATATAAAAAGTCACTGTGAGTAATCTTCCATTATTCTCTCCCAACAGTTAAAGATGATATAATCTCATTCAGCTCCTCCTTAGTAGGACTATAGTTTGCATAAAAACACAATGTACTTTGAGGCAAATGATAAAACTGATTAATTACCTCAGGAGAAAATGGTACTGTTTCCCCCCTCACTATAACTCCTTCATTAGCCTCCAAGAGATTAGCTTAAAACTCTCGTACCACAAAAATCATAGCTGCAACAAAAAAATAACAGAACCGCTCCCAATGGTGGCTAAAAATCAAATCTTCAACATCTCCTAAACTTTTAAAACATTGCTCAGGAATTAGTTTTCTTATATGTAGTGCATCACTATACCTATCCTGAGCTCTCGAACTAACAACTTTACTCTAATCGAACAAAGCTTTCCCCTTCCTTCTTTTCATTCTCGGTGCATTTTATAAAAATTTGTATAAAATTCAAAATAAATTCTACAATCAACTCCAAATCACTAAACACAACTTCTAAAAGCTTAAACTAACAAATCTATGCATTTTCCATCAAATTTTCCAAAATTTTCACCATTAATAGTGATTTTTGGGTAGCTTATGAATGTACTCAAAATACATGGTGGAAATAAAAAATTTTTGCATAGAAGTGAAGCTCTTACCTCAAGAAGATCAAATCTAACAATTTCGGCTTGAATCTACCAAGAAATCTTTAAAATAGGTGATGCCCTAGCCTAGAAATTGCGAAAAACTAAGGAAGAAGGCAAGCAAAGGAGAAAAAATGAAGTTTTTCAGACAAAAAATTCACTTAAAATCGTTTGCGAACCGTTTTTCGTGAGTCGGCACGTAAGCGTGAAGGGTTCAATGCTTAGGTGCCAGTTTATCTATTTAGGCAGCGCTTAAGAGCGGGTTTTGGGGCTTAGGCGCCAGTGCACAAATTTTGATTTTTTCTATTAAGTGAAATGCACTCCTAGCCTAAGTCAACCCTCTATGGTCTTAAAACACTGTATATACTATTTTTTCCTCTTATCTCTTATCTTACTCAAGTTTCACTAATCTTGGCTAATTCGATTCAACACTAAATAACATAAAATTTCACATAAACAAAACACTTGTATTAATTTACAAACGATTGTAAACACTTTTAAATACATAAATTCTCAATCCAAATAGTCTTTGATGAGAAAATTCCTAACACAAAACTAGACTTTCATAACATTAAACACACATTAAACACACTTAACATAAACAAACACTAAACACATAAACACAAAATAAACACACTTAATTCCACTCTGTAGTTGATGGAACAAATTATGGCCTATTGTTAGTCTCTCCTTCAGCATTTGGTATGTATATCTGAAAGAACGGACGATGATTAATAACTCTGGTTGAATCTTGTTCAATCCACTTGTTCTTCAGATACTTAGCCTGATCTGCTTCTTCTATAAAACTGGTATGCCTAAATTGCATCTTTAGTTGCCATCCCAAATGATCCAGATGTGTGTTAGCTTCCATCACTTTCACTTTAATTGAAGTCACGTTAGCCTCTATCCTCGTGATTTTCTCCGTTACTCCTTTGATACTAATAGCTAGGAAGCCATTATACATCTCTTGCACACTCTGACTAATAAACTTCTTTCTCTTTACTTCCTCCTTATTCTTTAAATCACTCTCCCAAGAAGACATTTTTCAAAATACTCTCTTTTCACTTAGAATTTAAGGGTTAAATGAAAGTGTGGTGAGATTTCTACTCATACCCCTCTATTTATAAGCTCTAAACCTCTCCCAAAACTCTTAGGCACGTCTTAAAAATGTTCTTACATGTTCAAGCCAACCAATTCATGGTTAGAACTTTTAGAAACCAAATTCACACATGTTTTTTAACATTCGCACTTAAGCGCCGGATTTTGACGCTTAAGCGCCAGTGCTCAATTTAGCATAGGTCAACTTAATGTCCAAACATTCAGTCTAACATGTCTAAGTCAACTTTTATGATTTTAGAATAATCACTAACTCATTATATGGTCAAAATAATACTAGAATTTTCTAATTCATACACAACAACATAACAATAAAGAACAAACACACAATAATTATGGGGTGCCTCCCATAGAGCGTTTGGTTTAACGTCGTCAGCCCGACGTAACCAGTGTTTGTTCTGGTTGACCCAACATCAAAAAATCATTTAATTTAAGTTGGTCACTTAAAAAGTAGGATTTCAGTCTGTGACCATTAACTTTGAATATTTTATCAATTTTAGGATCTTTAATATTCACAACTCCATAGGGATAAACTTTCATTACAACAAATGGGCCCATCTACTTGGACTTAAGTTTGCTTGACAATAATCTTAACATTACATTTTAAAGCAAAACTTGTTGCCCTGACTGAAAGTTTTTAGTAAGAATTATCTGATCATGTCACATCTTCATCGTTCCGCATTATATAGCAAAACTTGTTGCCCTGGCTGAAAATTTTTAGTAAGAATCCTTTAATCATGCCACATTTTTATCTTTTCTTTGTAAATCTTAGCACTTTCATAAGATTCATTCCTTATCTCTTCAAGCTCATTTAATTGCAATAATCTTTTCTCACCTGCACCTTTCAAATTGTAATTAAATTTCTTAATTTCCCAATATGCTTTAGGCTCAAGTTTGAGTGTAAGTGACACACAATCCCAAATATGAGCCTGTATGGGGACAGTCCTATAAGAGTTCTGTATGCAGTCCAATAAACCCACAAAGCATAGTCAAGTTTATCTGACCAATCCATTTTAATTAGATTTACAAATTTTTCCATCATTCTTTTAATTTCACGATTGAATAATTCAGCCAAACCAATTATCTGAGGATGATAAGCAGTAGCAATTCTATGGTTAATATGATATTTCTTTAATAATTTCTCAATCATTACATTTCTGAAATGACTTCCCCCATCAGTTATGATTACTCTCGGTATCCTAAATCTACAAATTATATTCGTTCTTAAAAACTTTGAGCATCACATCAAGGTAAAACAAAAATTTCTATCCATTTGGATACATAATCTACAACTAACAATATATATAAATTTCTAAAAGATGGTATAAATGGTCCGATGAAATCTAATCCACAACCATCAAATATCTCCACTTCTAACACATAATTGAGAGGCATTGCATTCCTCATAGAAATATTTCGTACTCGTTGCATCGATCACAAGTTTTAATAAAAACATTAACATCTCTAACTAATCTAGGCCAATAAAATTCAGATTATAAAACTTCGTATGTTGTTTTATCAACACCAAAATGTCCCCCAAAATCAAAATTAAGACATTTTTGGATAATTTCATAAGTTTCTTCTAAAACACACATCTTCGAATAATATGATCCTTTCCTTGTTTATATAAAAATGGGTCATCCTAAAAATAAGTCTTAGCTTCAGATATAAATTTCCTCTTCTGTTGGTATGCTATTCTATAGGGTATAATATCACTAACAATAAAGTTCACAATGTCGACATACCATGAAACACACTACTCGTTAATATTGAACAATTTTTCACTTGGAAAATGTTTTGTAATTTTCTTTTTTGAAAATAGAGTGGTTTTTATAATTCAAGCCTAAACAGATGATCATCAATTTGATTCTCAACTCCTTTTCTATCTACTATTTCAAAGTCAAATTCTTGCAAAAGAAGAGCCCATCTTATCAATCTTGTTTTTGCATCATTCTTTTTCATTAAATAGTTAATAGCAGAATGATCTCTATGCACCACACATTTAGTTACAATCATGTATGATCTAAATTTATCAAAAGGATATACTACTGCTAATAACTCTTTCTCAGTTGTGAAATAATTAATTTAAGCGTCATTAAGAGATCTACTAGCATAGTAGATAACTTTGAAAATCTTATCATGTTTTTTTCCTAAAACAACTCCAATAGTATAATCACTAGCATCACACATTAATTCAAAAGATTTTTCCAATCCGGTGAAACAATAATTGGTGTAGTGACTAATTTTTCTTTTAATAATTCAAAAGCTTTTAAACACTCTTAATCAAAATTTAAAATTACACCTTTTTCAAGTAAATGGCATAGGGCTTCACAATTTTTGAAAAGTCTTTAATATATCATCTGTATAATCTAGCATGTCTTAAAAAACTCCTAATCTCCTTTACACTTGTTGGGTAAGGTAAATTAGTGATTACTTGAATTTTTATAGGGACTACTTCCATAACATTTTCTGAAATTTGATGTCCCAAAACTATTCCTCCTACTATCATAAGTTGACATTTTCCCTAATTAAGGAGTAAATTTGTTTCTTCACAGTGCTTAAGAACTTTTGATAAATGTTCAAAACTTAAGTCAAATGAAGTTCCAAATACTGAAAAATCATCCATAAAAATTTTAATCCCTTTTTCAATTACATTACAAAAAAAGCCATCATACATCTTTGAAATGTAGCAGGTGCATTACATAAACCAAAGGACATTCTTCTAAAAGCAAATGTATCATAAGGACTGATAAAAGTTGTTTTCTCTTGATCCTCAGGAGTTATTTGTATTTGATGATAACCAGTATATCCATCCAAAAAATAAAAATATTTATGCCCAACTAGTCTATCTAATATCTGATCTAGAAAGGGTAATAGAAAATGATCTTTCCTTATGGCGAGGTTTAATTTTTTATAATCAATGCATATTCTCCATCTTTTTACTTTTCTTGTTGGTATTAGCTCATTTTGTTCATTCAAAGTCACAGTCACTCCTCCTTTTATAGGAACATAGTGAATTGAACTAACTTATGCACTATCTGAAATAGGGTAGATAATTTCAACATCTAACCACTTTAAAATTTCTTTCTTAACAACTTGTTTCATAATAGGATTCAATCTCGTTTGAGGATTAGCCCTGGGTTTATAGTTCTTTTCCATATGAATTCTATGCCTACAAATTAATGGACTGATTCCTTTTATATCAGCAATTGTCCATCCAAAGGCTTTCTTATAACTCTTTAAAATCTGCATCAAGCTCTCTTCTTCTTATGTAGTTAATTTCAAGGAAATTATAATAGGTAATGTTGAGGAATCACCTAAAAATGCATACTTCAAATGTTTAGGAAGTAACTTCAACTCAAGTTCAAGAATTTTGTCAATTGATGGACAAAAAGATATATCTTTCTCTGTTGTGTCCAAAACTTCAAAACATTCTCAAACATAATTTGAATCTTCCTTATATAAATTTTCATATTTATCTAATTCCTCTACTTGCTCGTCTTCCAACTCTTTCATCTCAGATTTTTTCTTCATAAGTTTTTTTGAAATGACATTCACTAAAATATCTTATCACATTCATTTGATAGCATTCATCATCTTTAATTTTTGCAGGGTACTTCATTGATATTAAAAAATAAAATATAACAGTTTGATTATTGACACACATAATTAATTCACCTTTTTGCACATCTATCATTTCTCTTCCCGTGGCTAGGAAAGGTCTCCCTAAAATGATATGTATCTTCTTATCTTCCTCCATGTCTAGCACAATAAAATCAACAAAGAAGATAGATTGATCCACTTTCACTAGGACATCTTCTATAACTTCTTTAGGTTATGTTATTGAACGACCTGCTAACTACAAAGTTACAGTAGTAAGGGTTATTTCTCCTAATCCCAATATTTTAAATTTTGATAATGACATAAGGTTAATTTTTGCTCCTAAATCACATAAAGTTTTCCCATAAAATCTGTCTCTTATTTCACATGGAATTGTAAAGCTACCAGGATCTTTAAGCTTTTCAGGAAGTTTTTTTCAGAATTATAGCATTGCACTTTTCACTACAATAGTCTCATTTTCTTTAAACTTCCTTTTTTGTTAAGAATATCTTCATAAATTTCACATAGCTTGGCATTTGTTCTAAGACTTCAGCAAATGAAATATTAATTGTAAGTTTCTTAAAAATTTCTATAAATTTTGAAATTTTCTTATCCAACCTTTGTTGTCGAAGCCTTTGAGAAAATGGAGGTGGTGGTTTTTTCCAACTTTAAGTGGAGAATTAGGTCTCTCTAAACCTTTCAGAGTGTTCTCGTTTGGTTCTTCAATCTCTTCTCTCTCTACTTCAGTTTCTTTTTGAACTCTACCTTTCAATTTTTTTCCACTTCTAAGTTGAACGGCTTTCACTTGTTCTCTGTTCTAGTCTTTTGGATTTACTTCTGTGCTACTAGGAAGTGTTCCCTGAGATCTATTACTTAATGAATTCGTTATTTTTCCAAGTTGATTCTCAATATTTCTAATTGTATCTGCTTGACTTTATAACTGATTTCCCATTTGTAACACTACTTCTTCTATAGACAACTTATTCTCCTTAAATTATGGATTACTGTTGAAACCTGAAGGATAAGTTGTTTATAATTACTATTCCCTTGGTTGTTCCAGTTTCCTAATGGGTTTACTTGATTGTTCGCCCATTGTTGATTATTACCACCCGTATTTTTATTCTAATTGAAGTTGGGATGATTCTTCCAACCTGTGTTATAATAATTTGAATATGGGTTATTCAGCTTGTTATTTATGACATTCAAAGTTTCTAATAATACTTAAGAATCTACCATTTGGCCTAATGAATTCTTTTCAATCATAGGAATTGGTTGAGAAAAATTCATTCCAAATTGGTTTAACTTCCTTGAAATTGTAGCAACTTGATTTGCTAACATGGCAAAAGCATCAGTTTCATGAACATTGACTACTTATTAAGATTTACCCTTTTAGAAGGCCATTGAAATTTATTGGTAGCCATCTTTTCTGTTAAAGCATAAGTGTCATTAAATGGTTTTTACATCAATGAGCCACCAGCAGCGGCATAGATAATAGATCTAAGAGATTCAACTAATCTATTGTAAAATGATTGAATTATTAACCAATCTGATATAGCATGGTTTGGACACTTTCTTAAGAGTTCTTTAAATCATTCCCATGCTTCATATATAAATTCCCCTTCAAACTGGCTAAAAAATGTAATATCATTTCTAAGCTTCACAATTTTCGATGGTGCAAAATATTTAGCAAGGAATTTTTGTGTTGATAGATCCAGGTGATAATGAATGTAACCATATTTTACCCTTATCCCTCAGTGAGAAAGAAAATAATCTAAGTTTTATAACATCATCTGATATACCACCATATTTAAATGTAGCATATAATTCTAAGAAATTAGTAAGATGTAAATTTGGATCTTCAGTTGGTGCTCCCCCAAACTGATTATTTGATACCATTTGAATAATTGCAAGTTTAAGCTCAAATGAATTAGCCACTAAAATAGGTTATTGAATACTACAATGAAGTTCATCCACCGTAGGGTTTGCATAATCTCTTAAAGGTCTAAAATTTTTAACATTTTGATTATTTTGATTTGCCATTTCTTGAAATTTTACAGTAATTTTTAATTTTTTTAATTTTTCTAATAGTTCTCTCTAACTCAGAATCGTAAGGCACAAGTCCTGCGGAACCTAAACTACACATACATTACTATAAAACACAATAAAATAAAACAAAAGAAAGGAAATAAAAAAATACGCTAACAAAAACTTTATATAAAAATAACACTACAATATTCCTAAAATAAATCTTAAGATTAAATAAGACTTACTAAAAATTTTGCTACCCAAAAACTTCTTCTTTTGAAAATATTTTTGCAAATTACTATTATATTTTTCCTCCTCCCCGACAACGGTGCCAAAAACATGGTGCCGATTCTTCGGTATAGATAGATGTAGAATGAAATTATATGATTAATTTCCTTAATAGTTATTCTTGATTTTCAATAGCCCCAGAAACTTGATTCAAAGCAAAGGCTAGGTAAATTTTTCACTATGAAGCCCTTCCTCCTAAAAATGTCATTTTCGATCTAGGGCTTGAAAGATCTTGGATTGGGAGGCAATTTCAAGGCTTTTTGACACTGGATTTAATCATCTATGTGTAAGAGCTTCACTCCAAGTAAAAATATTTGATTTTCACCATGAATTTCTTCACATTGAGGAGATCCAAAAAATTTGTTGGGAAGAAATTCATGGATCTTAATATTGAACTCTTAGAATTACTATTGGAAGCCATGATTAGTATATTTGATGTAATTTTTGGAATTTTCTATAATTTTATTAGATTTGAAATGGCTCCACATCAAAAGAGAAGAGTTGAGTTCAACGAGTCTCGCTTCGTCAATGCGATGGCTCAAACAAAATTTACTTCCATATTTAAAGGAACGAAGTGTATACAAGATAGAGTTTTTGAAAGTTCGGGAGGAGAAATCAAACGAATTATTGCTAAGTGGAGGTGGGAAACCTTTTGTTACACCACCAATAAAGCTGATGCAAATGTTGTGAAGGAGTTTTATGCCAATGTGATTTATTCTGATGATGGAATCGTTCAAGTGCGTGGATTTCCTGTTGAGTTTACTACCGCCCGCATCAACACTTTTTAAGAAGTCCTAGACTCTTATAGCTGCCAATATGAATCCTTTAGTACGATGGAAAGCCCTTTAAATGATGTGATCAACTTTCTCACTGATGGGAAAGGAACATGGAAGATAAAACAGCGAGAACGGGTAAATTTTTCTGTTTCCATGTTGAATGCCACTTGTAAGGCGTGGCACTATTTTATTTCCTCTACTCTGTTACCGAATTTTCACCATAGTGAGGTAACTAGAGATAGAGCTGTTCTGAATTTCCGTATTCAGAATAATAGAACTATAAATGTGGGGAGAATCATTCTTAAGAATAGATTAACTACGATGAGGAGTGAGACTAGTGGAAGTCTAGGACATTCTGGACTTATTTATAANAACAAAAGAAAATAATTAATTAATACCTATCAGACAAGTTATTGGGTGGTGTATTTGCATTGATTATAGAAAGTTAAACACTGCCACCAGGAAAGATCACTTCCCTTTACCCACTTTAGATCAAATAGTGGATAGACTTGCTGGGCACAAATATTTTTGCATTTTAAATGGATATACCAGTTACCATCAAATTCTTGTTGCTCATGTCAAGAAAAGACAACATTTACTAGTCCTTTTGGAACTTTTGCTTTTCGAAGAATGCCTTTTCATTTACTAGTCCTTTTGGAACTTTTGCTTTTCAAAGAATGCCTTTTGGATTATGTAATGCATCTAGTCCTTTTGGAACTTTTGCTTTTCGAAGAATGCCTTTCGGATTATGTAATGCACTTGCACCATTCCAAAGATGTATGATGTCTATATTTAGTAAGTTAATTGATGATGGATTAAAAGTATTATGGATGATTTCTCTGTATTTGGAACATCATTTGACGCATGCTTAAGTTACATTGAAAAAGTTTTGAAATTATGCGAAAGAAGAGTTCTAAATTGGGAGAAATGTCAATTTATGGTTGCAGGAGGAATTTTGTTAGGGCATAAAAGTCTGAATTGGGAGAAATGTCAATTTATGGTTGCAGGAGGAATTGTGTTAGGGCATAAAATTTCGGATGGTGGTATGGAAGCTGACCCTGCAAAAATTCAAGTTATATCTAAACTAGCACCTCCTACTAATGTAAAAGAGGTTAGGAGTTTCCTTAGACATGTTGGATTTTACAGACATTTTATTAAAGATTTTTCAAAAATTACTAAACCTCTATGCCAACTTTTAGAAAAGGACAATAAATTTGAATTTACTGAAAGCTGTTTAAATGAGTTTGAGTTATTAAAGAAAAAATTAATCACAGCCCATATTATAGTTTCACCTAACTAGGAGAAACCATTTGAACAGATGTGTGATGCTAGCGGTCATGCTATTGGAGTTGTCCTTGGACAAAGGTATGAAAAGATTTTTAAAGTTATATACTACGCTAGTAAAACTCTTAATGATGCACAAATTAACTATATTATTACTAAAAAAGAGTTACTAGCCATTGTGTATGCTTTAGATAAATTTATATCTTATTTAATTAGAGTTAAATGTGTTGTGCATACCGATCACTCGGCTATTAAATATCTGATACAGAGAAGGATGACAAACAAAGGTTAATTAGATGGTACTTTTGATGCAAGAATTTGATCCTGTGGTTATTGATAGAAAGGGAACTGATAATCAAATTCCTAATCATTTGTCAAGATTAGAAAATCAAGAATTATCCGACACTGACAATGAAATTACAGACAATTTCCCTGATTTGTCAAGATTAGAAAATCAAGAATCATCTGACACTGATAATGAAATTACAGACAGTTTCTCTGATGAACAACTTTATAGTATTAATGAGTGAAAAATATCATGGTATGCTGATATTTTTAACTATATTGTAAGTGATATTTTGTCACCTATGCTGACATTGCAACAAAAAAGCAAGTTCATTCATGATGTAAAGGCATATTTCTGGGTTGAGCCTTATTTATATAAACAATGTAACAATCTTATTATGAGGAGATGTGTACCTTATAAAAAAACTGAGCTAATCATTCAGAAATGTCATGATTCTGAATTTGGAGGACATTTTGGGATTATAAAACTGCTTATAAAATTTTACAAGCTAGATTTTATTGGCCTACTATCTTTAGAGATGTGAAGAAACTGAACTGATTATTCAAAAATGTCATGATTTTGAATTTGGAGGACATTTTGGGAACTGAAGAAACTGAGCCAATCATTCAGAAATGTCATAATTCTGAATTTGGAGGACAACGATTGAAAACTGCTTATAAAATTTTACAAGCTGGATTTTATTGGCCTACTATCTTTAGAGATGTTTACAGATATATAAAAACTTATGATCGATGTCAACGAGTAGGTAATATATCTAGAAGAAATGAAATGCCTCTAAATTTCATGTTAGAAGTTGATATCTTTGATGTTTGGGGATTAGATTTTATGGGAC
>JXCR01122419.1:259433-343918 GCA_002079205.1 Phalaenopsis hybrid cultivar | reverse complement strand
TATTTATAAGGTAAAGGAATGTTTTGAGTTTCAAATTTAAGGAAAGAAAAGTGAAGTTCAAAATCATTAAAGGCTATCCAGATATAGCAATCCTCACTTGAAAAAGAAAAAATAATGGATTGAAAAGAATTCCGGAAAAGAAAAAATATATAGGATTGAAAGCAATCCAAATGAAAAAGAGAAAAGAAAAGAAAGAAAAAAAAAATATATAGGATTGAAAGCAATCCAAATGAAAAAGAGAAAAGAAAGAAAAAAAATAGAAAAATATATAGGATTGAAAGCAATCCAAATGAAAAAGAGAAAAGAAAGAAAAAAAATATATGAAAGAAAGAAATCCAAATGAAAAAGAGAAAAGAAAGAAAAAATTATGGAAGTGAGGAGAAGCTTGAGGATATGCCTAGTCAAAAATTGGCTTCACTGGAACTACCTAAAGGGAAAACTTAAATACATTCCTGAACTTATATTTATGGAATATGTCTTTTAGTAGTAGAGTTCTCATGAAGTTCCTATCTTTGGATATTCTTAGCGATTTAATATTGCAACATATAGTTATTCTTGAAATGAATAGAAGACTAGAACTCTTAAACTTGATGATTAGATAAACTTGTGGCTATTGAGTTAATTCAATTACTTGATTTTTTTCTGAAAATCTCACTATGGTATTTATTTAAATCAAACTTATAGTATTTCTGAATTAAAATTTTACTGCAGTAGATCATAACTTTTATATAGTACTAAAATTACTTGAGGACAAGTAATAGTTAAGTTTGGGGGATTTTGACTAAAGGAAAATATGTTGAGATTTTCATACATATTTAATACTGTTTTTAATAATATTGCACTTTAAAGAAAGGTATTTTTGATATTGCAGAGGGAATGATGAATTAGGGTCAATTGGAGCAAAAAGATGCAAAAAGGAGCGAATTTGGAGCGAAAAGGACCAAAATGTGGAGATTTGAACTAGGCCGCCGACGGCGCCCTCGACGCTGCCGACGGTGAGTTTTTCCCGAGGCTATAGGACAAAATTCTCCAAAAGTCCGCCGATGGCGCCCTTGAAGCCTACTCAAGCTTTGGATAAGGCCAAATTTTGAAGGGATGCTTAGGCAACTCTTAGGAAAGCTCATCCACAACTTTAAAAGAATATTTTGGCCGAAAATTATAGAGGTCCTGAAGGTTAGAGAGGTTCCATTAATGTATAGGGAAATTACTAGAGTGTCTAAATTGTGAGGAATTCTTTGAGAGATTGTAAGAGTAGAGGGAAAGAGAGAGATTTCTTCCTCCTTGCTACTTCGAAGAGGAATTCTGTGTGCTTTAAAGAAAGGAAGAGATCTAGAGGAACTTCAAGGAGTGTTCTTGGGGAGAAATTAGAGATAAGTTATTTACTTGTTTTAATTTGTATGACTTTGATTTTTTTTATGAATTTTGAGTTTTGTTGCGTTTTCCCCATAAGANTTGGAAGTTGAGTGCAAATAAATAAGGAAATAATATTATCGGGCGTAGAATTGGAGATTTTAGAGTGACAGAATAAAATATTCAATTCAGTCCTATTATTTGGGTGTTGAAGTGTAAATGTTAGCCCTCAGGTGAGGGGAACGTGAGAGCTCCAAAGTGAGAGCGGGTATCCTCCCAGCGTAGCTGCAGATTCAATAAACATGCGTAGANCGATTATGATAGTGAGTACCTTCAGAGGCATTCAAATTTTGAGGTAGCTTATTATGAAGCTCAGGCCCGACAGTACAGAGGTGAGCCTGATGTTACTT
Source organism: Phalaenopsis hybrid cultivar (assembly GCA_002079205.1). Taxonomy (NCBI): domain Eukaryota; kingdom Viridiplantae; phylum Streptophyta; class Magnoliopsida; order Asparagales; family Orchidaceae; genus Phalaenopsis; species Phalaenopsis hybrid cultivar. The sequence continues at coordinate 342,158 of JXCR01122419.1, read as the reverse complement.
TTCATGAGTGCCCCCGGTATACTCAGTATCATCCCGATCCATCTGCTGATCAAAGCAATGAAGATATAGCTTGGGATTTTGATATTTGAATGAAATTGATGTAATTATAATTGTACTTTTATTTTTGTAATCTGTTTGTAATAGAAATGGATGTTTGTGTATTTGGACTTTCATTTTTATTATTTTGTTGTACTTGGATGATTTTTAATTTTTGTTATAAAGTTAGTGTTATAATTAAATGTGCATGTGTAGTTTAATAGATGTTGAGTAGTATTGTGAATTGTAATGTAATGTGATTTTTATTTCGCAGTTTTAATTGTTTAGTATTGTGGTTGTGTAGAAAATGTTGTGCTTATTTAATTTTTTAGTTTTATACTTATTTCAAAATTTCATTACCCATAAATTCCACTAATGATTTATATGTGTAGAAAACTCCTAATATTACAAACCAGGTGAAGTAAAAATTTAAGAAGGCCTGCAAAAATTTCAGAATGATGAAAATGCCTACAATACTGAGGTATGATTTATATTTATAGTTTTTCTTTCCACCTGTATTATTTCATATTTAAAAATTTAAGTTTGGGGGAGGGAAGAAAAAAATTAACTATTAGATGTCCTCTATTTCAATATTTTAAAAAATTATTTATATGATTTCATGTAGTGAATTTAATTCAGGTAACTATATCTGGATAGCCTTTAATGATTTTGAACTTCACTTTGCTTTCCCTAAATTTGAAACTCAAAGCATTTCTTAACTTATAAGTATTTCATAGCTTTTACATCNAAATATTTTTGTAATGAAAATTAATTTTGTAACTTAAGATATTTAGTATAAGAGAATAAGATTATAGTTAACTATTTAAAATAAAGGAAAGTATGAAGTATTAAGAATCTGGAAATTCATTTGAGAAGAAAAGATTGGGGCTCAATGATGTAAAAACTGAAGTATTAAGAATCTGGAAATTCATTTGAGAAGAAAAGATTGGGGCTCAATGATGTAAAAGTTATATTAAGAATCTGGAAATTCATTTGAGAAGAAAAGATTGGGGCTCAATGATGTAAAAACTATAAAAAGAATCTTGGAAATTCATTTGAGAAGAAAAGATTGGGGCTCAATGATGTAAAAACTATGAATTATTTATAAGGTAAAGGAATGCTTTGACTTTCAAATTTAAGGAAAGAAAAGTGAAGTTCAAAATCATTAAAGGCTATCCAGATATAGCAATCCTCACTTGAAAAAGGAAAAATAAAGGATTGAAAAGAATACTTGAGGCTATCCAGATATCTAATCCTCACTTGAAAAAAAGGAAAAAGAAAGGATTTGAAAACACTCCCTGAAATAGATATAGTAATCCTCACTTGAAAAAGGAAAAAAAAAAGGATTGAAAACAATCCCTGAAAAAAAGAAAAAATATATAGGATTGAAAGCAATCCAAATGAAAAAGAGAAAAGAAAAGAAAGAAAAAAAAAATATATAGGATTGAAAGCAATCCAAATGAAAAAGAGAAAAGAAAGAAAAAAAATAGAAAAATATATAGGATTGAAAGCAATCCAAATGAAAAAGAGAAAAGAAAGAAAAAAAATATATGAAAATATAGGATTGAAAGCAATCCAAATGAAAAAGAGAAAAGAAAGAAAAAAATTATGGAAGTGACGAGAAGCTTGAGGATATCCCTAGGCTTCACTGGACCTACCTAAAGGGAAAACTTAAATACATTCCTGAACTTATATTTATGGAATTAGAAAATTATGGAAGTGAGGAGAAGATTGAGGATATGCCTAATCAAAAATTGGCTTCACTGGACCAAAGGGAAAACTTAAATACATTCCTGAACTTATATTTATGGAATAGGTCTTTTACTAGTAGAGCTCTCATGAAGTTCCTATCTTTGGATATTCTAAGCTATTTATTATTGCAAGATATAGTCATTCTTGAAATGAATAGAAGACTAGAACTCTTAAACTTGATGACTAGATAATCTTGTGGCTATAGAGTTAATTCAATTACTTGAATTTTTTCTGAAAATCTCACTATGATATTTATTTAAATCAAACTTATAGTATTTCTGAATTAAAATTTTACTGCACTAGATCATAACTTTTATATAGTACTAAAATTACTTGAGGACAAGTAATAGTTAAGTTTGGGGGATTTTGACTAGAGGAAAATATGTTGAGATTTTCATACCTATTTTATACTGTTTTTAATAATATTGCACTTTAAAGAATGATATTTTTGATATTTTGTTGCAGGAATGATGAATTAGGGTCAATAGAGCAAAAAGATGCAAAAAGGAGCGAATTAGGAGCGAAAAGGACCAAAATGTGAAGATTTGAACTAGGCCGCCGACGGCGCCCTCAACGCCATCGACGATGAGTTTTTCCCGAGGCTACAGGACAAAATTCTCCAAAAGTCCACCGACGGCGCCCTTGAAGTCGTCGACAGCGAGCTCGGCGGTTATTCCTACTCAAGCTTTCGATAAGACCAAATTTTGAAGGGATGCTTATGCAACTCTTGGGAAAGCTCATCCACAACTATAAAAGAATATTTTGGCCGAAAATTACAGAGGTCGTGAGGGTTAGAGAGGTTCCATTAATGTATAGAGAATTTACTAGAGTGTCTAATTGTGAGGAATTCTTTGAGAGATTGTAAGAGTGGAGGGAAAGTGAGAGATTTCTTCCTCCTTTCCGAGGGAAAGAATATAGGGAGTAAAGGAAGTGCTAGGAGAGTTCCTAGAGATTAGAAAAATTCCAATATTAGTGAGAATTCTTCGAGAGATTGTAAGAGTAGAGGGAAAGTGAGAGATTTCTTCCTCCTTGCTACTTCAAAGAGGAATTATGTGTGATGTAAAGAAAGGAAGAGATCCAGAGGAACTTCGAGGAGTGTTCTTGGGGAGAAATTAGAGATAAATTATTTACTTGTTGTAATTTGTATGACTTTAATTTTATATATGAATTTCGAGTTTTGTTGCGTTTTCCCCATGAGATCTGAGTAATTTTCTCTGTCTTTCTCCTTGTCTCGAGATTTGTGAAATGGTGATTTGAATTGGTGAAGCCATGAAAATGTTTAAGAAATTGTGATGATCTTTTCACTTCGATCTTAATTTACTTTCAATCTGGCTAATTGATTTGTTAAAATATGTTGTTTTTTACAACTAAAGTGAAGATTACATCCAAGATTCAGGGAGGTCAAAGCCCTTGGAAGTTGGGTGCAAATAAATAGGGAAATAATATTATCGGGCGTAGAATTGGAGATTTTAGAGTGACAGAATAAAATCTTTAATTCGGTCCTATTGTTTGGGTGTTGAAGTGTAGATGTTAGCCCTCAGGTGAGGGGAACGTGAGAGCTCCAAAGTGAGAGCCGGTATCCTCTCAGCCTAGCTGCAAATTTAATAAACAAGCGTAGAATTAGTCAATGTTCTTTAAGCCTGGACCAAAGGGTAAAGAATATGTATGCTTCTATTTGGCACAATAAAATTTAAACTAATTCACTTTATCCATTCACTATAATTTCTTGAAAAGGGCACAATATAAATTGAACTAATTCATTTTATCCATTCACTATAATTTCTTGACAAGGAGCATAAATTGAACTGATTCACTTTATCAATTCACTATAATTTCTTGACAAAGAGAATGATGTTTTCAGTGTATTATTGAATAACACATTTAAACCTTCATTAAGACAAGGAGAAGGATGCTTTCTTATATATTGAATATCACATTAAAAACCTTATCAGTATAATGTGAGTTATTTAATAGTTATTAAAATTACATATTTTCAATTGCCTATTAGTGACAGATAAGCAAATTGAACTTCATTGTTGTGATTAAAGTATTATTTTACTAAAAATCTTAGTCCGCAATTCTAAACTTACTCCCTGTGGGATCGATATCTAGGACTCCATTAGAGTCATATATTACTTGAGCGATACATATACTTGCGTTGATAAGTGTGACTTTAGAATTATTAAATATTTATTACATCCATATTTAACTTATACTTTTGAGCATATATAAAGTCGTAGGTCACCACAGAGCTAGCTCCTTGCCAGATTGGGTTTTAGCACCCAGGCGCCGAGTAAGTTGTCGCCAAGGCGCGTGGGTGGACTGCCTTGACACCCTATCGGAGCCAAATTAGGAGTTGTAGGTCACCAAAATAGATAACACGACACCCATTTTAATTTAATTTACATATATAATTTTTTAAAAAAGTAGTATTTTAAGTTTTGAAAATACAAGACCTGTTCGATCTCATATCCTCAGTGGTTTAAATAAATAAGCCTAATACCACAAGCAATGCATCTATCCCGAAGGGTAGACACACCACCTCCTGATAAGACTCGATTAAATAAACTAAAGAAATTATGACATCCGCTTAAGTCTGCGAAAAATAATTTTTTATGTTAACCGACAAGTTCCATTATTTAATACAAAAAATTAAATAAGGTTTATTTCTAGTTGGGTTCTTGAAAGTTTTCTATAAGGGCACACCCCTATAGTTAATTACATCTGAGATAACCGAAGTCACGTAAGAAAACTCTCGATAAAAATCAGGTGATATTGTCTTCAAAGAGTTCAAAGGGAGATGACTTTTCAAAATATCAGACAAAGAGGTGTGAAATGGGAATGACTCAAATTCAGAACATTTATTTTTGAATCCAAAGGAAGAAAAACTATGGGATGTCACGGAGGAGAACATCGCTGACTTCCCAAGCTATTTTATGGTTTGACTTCAATTTCTAGAAGAATTAAGTGTTTCATCTTGCCAATTTTATTAATTAGAGCTTACATTCGTGTGAGACAATCACTCAAATGGCCTGAAAGATATTGGAATTTATGTCATGACGAACGACAATCTTGGAATACTAGAGCGAGTTAGAGCTTAAATTGTATAGCAGAGCCATACAAAGGCATGAAGAGAAGTTGAGGATTTATGTTGCACTAGGCGGACGACCTTGAGATCTTATGGCTTGTTATTTAATTTCTAATAAAAGATGTGTTATTGCAGATCCTCGTGTTGTTGCAGATCACAATTGTAGAAGGATGCCCATAAAGCTAGCTCTAGACTCCTTAGTGAATTAGCAATCCTAAAGTTTAAGGTTTAAAGGGTTAAATGATAAGTTTAAATTCAATTATTATCGGAGGAGTTAAAATTGATTAGAGTGACACCAGTTAGGATCCCACGGTTCTCTCGTTCCCGCATCACTATTTTCTTTGGATTCACTTAGTCCAAATGAATTTACTAAACTTAACTCAACTCAATGAGTTCCATACTTTCATTTAAACTGTAGGAAATATCGTTAGTAACCATAGGTTACCTTCTCTGAGAGATTCCCAATCATCCGATAAAGACACTTCAATTTAATTGCAATTTTTGTTTTTGTTATTTTATTTGTGATTAACTTTTGAGTTATTTTATATTTTGACTGTTGTGGCGGTGGATTTTATCTTGTTTTGATTTCTTAATTTTGTTTTTGGTTTCAGTTCCGTGACTATCCTAAAAGTTTCAATTTTGATATGTAGGGTGACCTTGTTATTTAACAAGCAAGTTTATATGTTGGAAATGAGAGGTACAGAAAGGTAAATAAAAGTAAATTACAATGCAATAACTTAGAATCATACATGTAGATTCTTCCTATTAATCCACCGAAAGGTCAGTACTTGCAATGCATATATATAATTTTATAGGAATTAAAACATGCTTGTAGGAAAAGCAGAGAGTACAGGTTTGAGGTATGTTTACCAAACCCTATGTCATACCCTGGTGGGTTCAATTTGTTCTTCTGTGGGGATGATTCCATCAAGAAAATTATAATATGTCCAAGTGTCCTCCGAGATTCCTAAAGGATCATGAAAAGGTCCTAGATAATACCCTAGACATTTTACAGTCCCTTGAATCGTCTCAAGTTCATTTTGGTCTTATTATGTTTGCTATGTGGTTCACCTAATTCATACCCTTAAGCTCAATGAACCTTGATGTTTTGATTATCCCTTTAAGTGGGATAATTATCATTTGATGTTTCACTTACAAATTATATGACTAAAGGCCCTTGGGGGCAATTTAGCTTAATTAAGAAACTTAGTCGATTTGATTTTTAAATATGGGCTTATAGTGTTTTAAAAAGGTTTCAAATTATTTATATATCATTTTCTAAACCTCATTAGATAAAGTTTTGATTAAGTCTAATTCACCACTAAGCATTTAAAACTTACTGGGTAGATTTGTAATTTTTAGAAAAAAAATAAATATTTATACTTTTAATCCTTATCAAGAATCATAAATCATTTTAAAACCATTAATTGGGGTTTTAAATTAGTGGGTTATGCTCTTCCAAATTCAAACCCCCAACCTCAATATCCTTTTATCCAACTACTCTTCCAAATTTCATCAATTTAAGAAATCACAAATTTATCATTAATGTGACCAAAGTGAGATTGGTTACTACCATTTATCCCTTTTATATTTCAATCATCTATAAATGTCAATTATGATCATTTATTACCCGTTTACTCTTTGTTTAGGCCTAAATATTAATTAAGGCTTAAATCCTAAAATTACCATTTTGCCCTTAGGGCCTTAACACCTTATAATTCATTAAATTAAACCCAAATGACTTTCAAATTTTGTATGTTACCTCACTTATGTGTTAATTAAAACATAAAATTAAAAAATGTGATTTTTCTGAATTTATTTAATTTTAAAATTATTTTAATTCAAAAATAAGGATTATTAATGAAAATTTAATAACTCAAACAAAACAAAACATCTATCCTTAAGAAAAATACTAGATGTTCACCTAGGTTAGAGGACCACTTGGAAAAATTTTCATGATCTTTAGAAGTTTAATTTAAATATTAGAATTATTTGTTTGTTTTAAGTGTTAATTAAATATAAAATATCATTTAAGTGAAAAATTAAATTTTATATTTTTTTCAAATCTCTCTATGTCCAGGAAACCCAAAGAAACAAATGTCATATNTAAAATTACCATTTTGCCCTTAGGGCCTTAACACCTTATAATTCATTAAATTAAACCCAAATGACTTTCAAAATTTGTATGTTACCTCACTTATGTGTTAATTAAAACATCAAATTAAAAAATGTGATTTTTCTGAATTTATTTAATTTTAAAATTATTTTATTTCAAAAATAAGGATTATTAATGAAAATTTAATAACTCAACCAAAACAAAACATCTATCCTTAAGAAAAATACTAGAGGTTCGCCTAGGTTAGAGGACTATTTGGAAAACTTTTCATGATCTTTAGAAGTTTATTTAAATATTAGAATTATTTGTTTGTTTTGAGTGTTATTTAAATATAAAATATTATTTAAGTGAAAAATTAAATTTTATATTTTTTTTCAAATCTCTCTGTCCAAGAAACCCAAAGAAACAAATGTCATATTTTTTTTTGTTTTTATTTTAATTATTAGAATTATTTTAGTGGAAAATTGAAGAAAATTTATTTTAAGCCTTTAAAAAAAATATCTTGACTTAAAAAATTAGGAGAATTATTTTAATTGGTCCCAAGTGATCAGGAAGCCAAATGTGACATTTTAGTATGTTTTTACAATTTTGTATTTTTTAATTTTTAATTAATTGTTAATTATTTAAATATTTAAGAATGACTTAAAAAATGAAATATTTATTTTAATTTCGCTTTTATTTTTCTTAGGAGCTCTTAAAACCAATTTGGTGATTTTTGAATTGTATTTTAATTATTATAATTATTTTAGTGCCAAAAATGTATTTTCACTTAATTAATCCATTTTAGTGGTCAAATTAATTTCAATTGACTTGAAATTTTTATGGTGAGTTCCTCTAACATTAAATTACAGTGGAAAATGGTTTTTATACCATTTACATTTATAATTATTCCAATTTAATCTTCTTTCATTTTTAGGTTTGGTGACAATTAGGGCTATTCTTAATGAGTTAAATGAATTTTATATTTTTTCTAGGGTCCTGTGACCACAATGAACCTACCAAAATAAGGTTTTTTTTATTTTTTGGATTAATATTTTAATTATTATAATTATTTTACCAAACAGACATGACATACTTGAAAAATAGAGATCTCTGCCTAAAAATCTCTCCTTGGAAAAATCAACGAAGATCCCTCATGACAGAGAGAGCGAAAGCCCTAAAAATCAAGTCATGGTGAAATGTCCATGAAAATGGAGAATAAAAATAAGGAATACAATGATTAATTAATTAAAAATCACACATGCATCAAACAAACATGAAATCATTTCCACATTATTCTCCTCTATTTACTTAGCATGAGGGTATTTTTTTATTTTTATAATTTTTCCATGAAAAGATATGAATTTTTGAAGTTCTCGTATTTAAATAAATAAAAAAAAAATCATATTATTCTATTTAAAACCTGCGGCACTCTGCTATTCTACGCCACCTTCTGATACACCAAAAATTATTTTTTATAATCATTTTTGGTGTTATTGCACTTTAATGGAAGGTACTTTTTATTTTATTGCAGGTTGTTGATTTTTAGGACTTGGAGAAAAAAGGAAGCAAAAAGGATGAAATTTGGAGTCAAAATAGAGAATTTAAAAAAATGATCACCGCCGACGGCGTCGTTTGATAGAGAACGTGGATTAAATTAAATGGTCTTTGGTGCCGACGGCGTCAGTGTCGATGCAGACCCTGTTTCTAGAAGATTTGATGAATCTAGATGCTTTTTAAAGAGTTTTTGGATGCACTTATTGGGGAATTGACCCTAGGCTCTATTTAGGGCCGAAATTTGATTAGAAAAGCCCCCCCCCCTCGTACCATTTCATATTCTTCCACTCACTCAGTTTTCTTCACATGCCTACATTCCACGCCATTCCACGCCATTAGTTAGTTATTGTCTTTATAGTTTTGAGTTTTGTGGTGAGTTTAAGTGTGAATTCTTTTCTCAGAAGTGTTGGAGAGGAAGAAAAATGAGAGATTTCTTCTTCCTACATTTCCTAAGAGAGGCTACAAGGGATTTGCTTTGAGAAAGAGTTTCAGATAAGTGCTGTTTGATTAGTATGAACTTTCTTTTATATATGAAATTTGTGTTTTGTTGTATCTTTCTCATGAAGTCTAAGCAGTTTTTGAACTTTCTTTTATATATGAAATTTGTGTTTTATTGTATCTTTCTCATGAAGTCTGAGTAGATTTTTTTATCTTCTCCCTACTCTAAGATATGGTGAAATGAAGAGATAATTTGGATGTGCCAATTTTAAATTTAAAATAAATTGTGATGGTTTTTCAACTCCGCTCTTAATTTACTTTTTGATCTCGTCAATTGAATTGTTAAAATATGTTGTGAAACATATGATCCGGGAAATGGAGTATGAGTTCTACAACAGAGTGAGAATCACATTTAAGTCCATGAAGGGGTATTTTATTCATGAAATTAAGTGCAAATAAATAGAGAAATATACTTTGTTGGGTGTAGAATTGGAGATATTTTTAGGGTGACAGACTAAAAATTTCTAGTTCGATCTTAGTGTTTAAAAACTAAAGCGAGAGTTAGCCTTTAGGGGAAGGGAAATGGGAGCTCTAGAGAGGGAGCCAGTATCCTTTTAGCATATCCACAGATTTACGGACTAAACTTAAAATTAGCCAATGATTTTCTATAATACTGAATTAGAGTAGAGAATTAAAATTGCTCCTATTTGGTACAATACAAATTTAAACCATTTATCTCATCTCATTTCAAGAAAAAAACTCATTTTAGTGGGAAAGATGTTTTTTCATATAAGAAAACTTCATCATATAAATATAGTTTAGTAGTTACTATTTTTTAACTATACATTTAAGTTTTGCTAGTAGTTAATAATTTAGTTTTGTTAGTATCTTACACATTTGAAATTAGTGATAGTAATTTTATTTGATTTATGTGAATTTTCTAGTTAATTTATCATTTCAAATTTAAACCTTCCTCGTGGGATCGATGTTTGGGACTTAAATAGAAAGTCTTATGTGACTTGATAACGATATGTATACTTGCATAGAATCCCAATCTTAAGTGCTTAAAGTTATTATCAATAAAATACCACATCAAGTTTTTGGCACCGTTATAAAGCAGAGTCAACTTTATAAATTTTACACATCTATACTTAATCGGGATCACCTTCTGACTCAGCAGCCACGCGTCCCGCCTCATCGTTCCATCTGCTCGTCCAACGCGATCTCAACCATCTAAATGATACACACGTGATTGGATGACATCCGTTCATCATCCCCAAGTCTCTCAACCCATGAAGCATCTACCTTCTAACCATAATTTCTCCCTCGATACTCAACCAAATCTCTTTTGGTTTGTTTCTATAGACGCGTCTAAACTAAGAGAACACATCTATACAATTAATCATGTCTTAAATTAATTTTATAAGCATGGAGAATTAAAATAGGCTCAATTTGAGGGGAGAATTCAATACATTTGCCCAAGAGGTGTGGCCTTGATTGGGTGCTTCTAGAATCTTGAGTTGAGTCCACAGAGCTCCTAGATGAAGCCTTGGGCTGTGGTGAATTGTCTAGGTATGAAATCGGCCGAGGCCGATTTGGGGTGTTGATCAAATTGTATGCTATGGTGGTCTGTTGATGGGGATTTTTTGGGGGATCTTCTTCTTTCACTCAAAGGATGGTGTGGGTGAAGTTAATTAGGATTTGGCAGAGTTTTGAGAGGTGTCCTATTTCAGGCTCAAATTACGGCGAAGAAATTGGCTCTGGTCAGTAAGGAAGAGGGCTGGAAGATTGTTGGGTTGAACTCAAGAGGTCTTGAAGAAGCTTTGGGAATAAATTGGTAGAGTCTCCCCAAGGAATTTAAACCTCTTTTTCCTTGGTCCTAGGGGGTGAGTTTAAATAGGGGACAACATGGTGGCTACTACGGATGGCTGGGGTGGCTGGGAGGCTGCTTCGGTGGAGGGAAGAAAGGTGTAAATGTCCAATTGGGCTAAGGCACATTAGGTGGTTTTAATTTTGAGTTTTAGCTAAGGTGGAGCTCTTGGGTTTGGGTTTTCCGGTAGCCAAGGTGGTCGGCCGGCCAGGGTCAGGTCACCATCCCACTGAGGATGATCAGTGGTGGGCAAATGTGAAGCCAATTGGGTTTGTGCATGGGTAGAGGTGATTAATTGAAGTGGAAATGGATTTGAGTCAACTTGGGTTTAGGTTTGGTTTAGCTTCATAAAATGGTTTGGGTGACTCCCCATGGCTGACCAAGTGGAGAGGTCCTTATCCAAGGGATTTGGCTAAGCATGGGTTAGAGCGTGTCATTAAAAGGGTTAAAAAGTTTTTTAAGGGAGCCTGAAAGTGGCTCCTTCTTTTGCCATTAATAGCTTGGTGAGGTGGCAAAGGTTCATATGGCTCACCTATGGCTTGGGGATGGCTTCATGGCCTATCCTTGGCTTGGTCAATTTGCATGAAAAGGAATTTAGGGATTTATGGGGTATTTTTGTGGAGTTTGTCATGAGGCTTGATTTTTAATGACTTGACCAAGGATTTAAAAATTAGGGAATGATTTTTATTAAATGTATGATGAGTGGTAATTTATCATGTGGGCTTTTGGAAATTTTGGGCTTTTTGAATTACTTAAGGGCTTAGGCCTTTAAAATTTGGGATGCATTTGGGCTTGAGTTTGGGTTGGATTTGGATTAAAATTGGGTCAATTAAATATCTAATTTGGTGTATGGAGATTTTATGAAGATTTTTGAAAGGATTTCAAGTGATTTTGAATTAAATTGGACGGCTAATTTGGTAGAATTTGGACATAGGCTCAATTTGGGGATTTTGGGTTAGACTAGGGTTTTGGGTTAGTCTAGAGCTTGTATATGGCCCAATTTATGTTCAATTTGGTGTGTTTTATTGTCATGAAGTATTTTGAAAAGAAATTAGGTGGAAATTTTGGGGTTATGGCTTTCAATTTAGTGACATTTGGGGATATGACCACTTTGGGGCAAAATTGGGGCTTTTTGATTTGGGTGAAATTGAGCTTGTAATTGGGTCAAATTAGGTTTATATTTGGTTTCAATTGGTATTAGGAATGCTAAATTTTGGTTTGGAATTGAAATTGGGCAAAATTAGGGTCAATTTGTTTGACATTGGGGCTAAATTGGGGAGGCCTTTAAGAGCAATTTGGGGCTTTTGGTTAAAATGGGTCAATTTGGCCAAATTGAGCCTATAGAAGTGGTTAAAATTGATATGGGGGACAATTGAGATTATTTTGAAATTTTTAGAAATTTTGGGTCATGAGGAGTAGTTTGGTAATTTTGGGGGTATTTTGGGAATTTCAGAATTTTGGTGAATTTTGATCAATTTGGATAGTGGGGAGCACTTTAAAATGATTTTTGAAAAAAATTGGGTAATTTGGGCAATTTTGAGAATTTTGGCAAAAATTAGAGTTATAGGGGTATTTTGGTAATTTTGATGAAAGTTTAGGCTCGAGTGGGTAGTTAAGCCGTGAAGCCATTTCCAAGTCATGAGAACCATATGAGGACTCACTTTGGATGTTCAATATGCTAGTTCTAACTCTCTTAGCCAAGGGCTAGGGGTTTGGGTCTACCCATATGAGCTTTCCAAAAGGAGTCAGGAGACCAAATCAAGTGCAAGTGGTCTTAGGGTTTGGGGTGTGTAAAAAAATGAAGAGTGTGCAGGCTAGACTAATCAAGATCAGACCAGGGTTATTCCTAAGCCTTGACCATCTTATGGGGACTCTCCTTGAGCTCCCTCATATTGAGCCCACCTACTAAGTGCTAAAAATTAGGACCAATATGTGAACTTCAAGTTGAGCAAATAAGAGTTTAGAATTTATAATGGTGAGGGTTACTTTTCTAGTCCTCTAGGAATAGTCAACAGGAAAGTCCTATGTCTAGACCCTAGGCTACTAAGGAAGAAACTAAACGTCAACCAAAAGTCAGGTCAACACGCCCAAAGGCTNTTACATATTTATTTCAATTGCATATTAGTGATAGATAAGCAAATTGAACTTCATTGTTGTGATTAAAGTATTATTTTTCTAAAAATCTTAGTCCGCAGTTCTAAACTTACTCCCTGTGGGATTGATTTCTAGGACTCCATTAGAGCCCTATATTACTTGAGCGACACGTATACTTGCGTTGATAAGTGTAACTTTAGAATTATTGAATATTTATTACATCCATATTTAACTTATACTTTTGAGCATATATAAAGTCATCGGTCACCACAGAGCTAGCTCCCTGCTAGATTGGGTTTTAGCACCCAGGCGCCTAGTAAGTTGTCGCTAAGGCGTGTGGGTGGACTGCCTTGACACCCTATCGGACGCTAAATTAGGAGTTGTAGGTCTCCAAAATAGATAACCCGACACCCATTTTAATTTAATTTACATATGTAATTTTAAAAAAAATTAGTATTTTAAGTTTTGAAAATACAAGACCTGTTCGATCTCATATCCTCAGTGGTTTAAAAAAATAAGCCTAATACCACAAGCAATGCATTCATCCCGAAGGGTAGACACACCACCTCCTGATAAGACTCGATTAAATAAACTAAAGAAATTATGACATCCGCTTAAGTCTGCGAAAAACCATTTTTTATGTTGACCGACAAGTTTCATTATTTAATACAAAAAATTAAATAGGGTTTATATGTAGTTGGGTTCTTGAAAGTTTTCTATAAGGGCACGCCCCTATAGTTAATTACATCTGAGATAACCGAAGTCACGTAAGAAAACTCTCGATAAAAATCAGGTGATATTGTCTTCAAAGAGTTCAAAGGGATATAACTTTTCAAAATATCAGAAAAAGAGGTGTGAAATGGGAATGACTCAAATTCAGAACATTTATTTTTGAATCCAACGGAAGAAAAACTATGGGATGTCATCGAGGAGAACATTGGTGACTTCCCAAGCTATTTTATGGTTTGACTTCAATTTCTAGAAGAATTAAGTGTTTCATCTTGCCAATTTTATTAATTAGAACTTACATTCGTGTGAGACAATCACACAAATGGCCTGGAAGATATGAGAATTTATGTCATGACGAACGACAATCTTAGAATACTAGGGCGAGTTAGAGCTTAAATTGTATAGCAGAGCCATACAAAGGCATGAAGAGAAGTTGAGGACTTATGTCACACTAGGCGGACGACCTCGAGATCTTATGGCTTGTTATTTAATTTCTAATAAAAGATGTGTTGTTACAAATCCTCGTGGTGTTGCAGATCACAGTTGTAGAAGGATGCCCACAAAGCTAGCTCTAGACTCCTTAGTGAATTAGCAATCCTAAAGTTTAAGGTTTAAAGGGTTAAATGATAAGTTTAAATTCAATTATTATCAGGGGAGTTAAAATTGATTAGAGTGACATCGGTTAGGATCCCACGGTTCTCTCGTTCCCGCACCACTATTTTCTTTGGATTCACTTAGTCCAAATGAATTTACTAAATTTAACTCAACTCAATGAGTTCCATACTTTCATTTAGACTGTAAGAAATATCGTTAGTAACCGTAGGTTACCTCCTCCGAGAGATTCCCAATCATCTGATAAAGACAGTTTAATTTAGTTGCAATTTTTGTTTTTGTTATTTTATTTGTGATTAACTTTTGAGTTATTTTATATTTTTATTGTTGTGGCGGTGGATTTTATCTTGCTTTGATTTCTTAATTTTGGTTTTGGTTTCAGTTACGTGACTATCCTAAAAGTTTCAATTTTGATATGTAGGGTGACCTTGTTATTTAACAAGCAAGTTTATAGGTTGGAAATGAGAGGTACAGAAAGGTAAATAAAAGTAAATTACAATGCAATAACTTAGAATCATACCTGTTAATTCTTCCTATTACTCCACCGAAAGGTCAGTACTTGCACTGCATATATATAACTTTGTAGGAATAAAAACATGCTTGTAGGAAAAGCAGAGAGTACAGGTTTGAGGTATTTTTACCAAACCCTATGTCATACCCTGATGGGTTCAATTTGTTCTTCTGTGGGGATGATTCCATCAAGAAAATTATAATATGTCCAAGTGTCCTCCGAGATTCCTAAAGGATCATCAAAAGGTCGTAGATAATACCCTAGACATTTCACAGTCCCTTGAATCGTCTCAAGTTCATTTTGGTCTTGTTATGTTTGCTATGTGGTTCACCTAATCATACCCTTAAGCTTAATGAACCTTGATGTTTTGATTATCTTTTTAAGTGGGGTAATTATCATTTGATGTTTCACTTACAAATTATATGAGTAAAGGCCCTTGGGGGCAATTTAGCTTAATTAAGAAACTTAGTCGATTTGATTTTTAAATATGGGCTTATAGTGTTTTAAAAAGGTTTCAAATTATTTATATATCATTTTCTAAACCTCATTAGATAAAATTTTGATTAAGTCTAATTCACCACTAAGCATTTAAAACTTAATGGGTAGATTTGTAATTTTTAGAAAAAAAATAAATATTTATACTTTTAATCCTTATCAAGAATCATAAATCATTTTAAAACCATTAATTGGGGTTTTAAATTAGTGGGTTATGCTCTTCCAAATTCAAACCCCCAACCTCAATATCCTTTTATTTAACTACTCTTCCAAATTTCATCAATTTAAGAAATTACAAATTTATCCTCAAGGAAACCAAAGTGAGATTGGTTACTACCATTTATCCCTTTTATATTTCAATCATCTATAAATGTCAATTATGATCATTTATTACCCGTTTACTCTTTGTTTAGGCCTAAATATTAATTAAGGCTTAAATCCTAAAATTACCATTTTGCCCTTAGGGCCTTAACACCTTATAATTCATTAAATTAAACCCAAATGACTTTCAAATTTTGTATGTTACCTCACTTATGTGTTAATTAAAACATAAAATTAAAAAATGTGATTTTTCTGAATTTATTTAATTTTAAAATTATTTTAATTCAAAAATAAGGATTATTAATGAAAATTTAATAACTCAAACAAAACAAAACATCTATCCTTAAGAAAAATACTAGATGTTCACCTAGGTTAGAGGACCACTTGGAAAAATTTTCATGATCTTTAGAAGTTTAATTTAAATATTAGAATTATTTGTTTGTTTTAAGTGTTAATTAAATATAAAATATCATTTAAGTGAAAAATTAAATTTTATATTTTTTTCAAATCTCTCTATGTCCAGGAAACCCAAAGAAACAAATGTCATATTTTTTTTTTGTTTTTATTTTAATTATTAGAATTATTTTAGTGGAAAATTGAAGAAAATTTATTTTAAGCCTTTAAAAAAAATATCTTGACTTAGAAAATTAGGAGAATTATTTTAATTGGTCCCAAGTGATCAGGAAGCCAAATGTGACATTTTAGTGTGTTTTTACAATTTTGTATTTTTTTTATTTTCAATTAATTTTTAATTATTTAAATATTTAAGAATGAATTAAAAAATAAAATATTTATTTTCATTTCGCTTTTATTTTTCTTAGGAGCTCATAAAACAAATTTGGTGATTTTTGAATTGTATTTTAATTATTATAATTATTTTAGTGCCAAAAATGCAATTTCACTTAATTAATCCATTTTAGTGGTCAAATTAATTTCAATTGACTTGAAATTTTTATGGGGTTCATCTAACATTAAATTACAATGGAGAATGGTTTTTATACCATTTACATTTATAATTATTCCAATTTAATCTTCTTTCATCTTTAGGGTTGGTGACAATTAGAGCTATTCTTAATGAGTTAAATGAATTTTATATTTTTTCTAGGGTCCTCTGACCACAATGAACCTACCAAAATAAGGTTTTTTTTATTTTTTGGATTAATATTTTAATTATTATAATTATTTTACCAAAACAGACATGACATACTTGAAAAATACAGATCTCTACCTAAAAATCTCTCCTTGGAAAAATCAAGGAAGATCCCTCAAGACAGAGAGAGCAAAAGCCCTAAAAATCAAGTCATGGTGAAATGTCCATGAAAATGGAGAATACAAATAAGGAATACACTGGATAATTAATTAAAAATCACACATGCATCAAACAAACATGAAATCATTTCCACATTATTCTCCTCTATTCACTTAGCATGAGGGTATTCTTTTAATTTTTATAATTTTTCTATGAAAAGATATGAATTTTTGAAGTTATCATATTTAAATAAACCAAAAAAAATTCATATTATTTTATTTAAACCCCGCGGCACTCTGCTATTTGACGCCGCCTTCTGATACACCAAAAATATTTTTTTATAATCATTTTTGATGATATTGCACTTTAATGGAAGGTACTTTTTATGTTTTATTGCAGGTTATTGATTTTTAGGACTTGGAGAAAAAAAGGAAGCAAAAAGGAAGCAAAAAGGATGAAATTTGGAGTCAAAATAGAGAATTTAAAAAAATGTTCATCGCCGACGGCGCCGTTTTATAGAGAACGTGGATTAAATTAAATGGTCTTTGGTGTCGACGGCATCAGTGTCGGTGCAGACCCTATTTCTAGAAGATTTGATGAATCTATATGCTTTTTAAAGAGTTTTTGGATGCACTCTTTAGAGAATTGACCCTAGGCTCTATTTAGGGTCGAAATTTGATTAGAAACCCCCCCTCGTACCATTTCACATTTTTCCACTCACTCAGTTTTCCTCTTCACATGCCTACATTCCACGCCATTAGTTAGTTATTGTCTTTATAGTTTTGAGTTTTTGTGGTGAGTTTAAGTGTGAATTCTTCTCTCAGAAGTGTTGGAGAGGATGAAAAATGAGAGATTTTTTCTTCCTACATTTCCTAAGAGAGGCTACAAGGGATTTGCTTTGAGAAAGAGTTTCAGATAAGTGTTGCTTGTTTATTATTATTGTATGAACTTTCTTTTATATATGAAATTTGTGTTTTATTATATCTTTCTCATGAAGTCTGAGTAGATTCCTTTATCTTCTCCATACTCTGAGATATGGTGAAATGAAGAGATAATTTGGATGTGCCAATGTTAAAATTTAAAATAAATTGTGATGGTTTTTCAACTCCGCTTTTAATTTACTTTTTGATCTCGCCAATTGAATTGTTAAAATATGTTGTGAAACATATGATCCGGGAAATGGAGTATGAGTTCTACAACAGAGTGAGAATCACATTTAAGTCCATGAAGGAGTATTTTATTCATGAAATTAAGTGCAAATAAATAGAGAAATATACTTTGTTGGGTGTAGAATTGGAGATATTTTTAGCGTGACAGACTAAAAATTTCCAGTTCGATCTTAGTGTTTAAAAACTAAAGCGAGACTTAGCCTTTAGGGGAAGGGAAATGGGAGCTCTGGAGAGGGAGCCAGTATCCTTTTAGCATAGCCACAGATTTAGGGACTAAACTTAAGATTAGCCAATGATTTTCTATAACACTGAATTAGAGTAGAGAATTAAAATTGCTCATATTTGACACAATACAAATTTAAACCATTTATCTCATCTCATTTCATGAAAAAACTCATTTTAGTGGGAAAGATGTTTTTTCATATAAGAAAACTTCATCACATAAACATAGTTTAGTAGTTACTATTTTTTAACTATACATTTAAGTTTTACTAGTAGTTAATAATTTGGTTTTTTTAGTATCTTACACATTTGAAATTAGTGACAATAATCTTATTTGATTTATGTGAATTTTCTAGTTAATTTATCATTTCAAATTTAAACCTTCCTCGTGGGATCGATGTTTGGGACTTAAATAGAAAGTCTTATGTGACTTGATAACGATATGTATACTTGCATAGAATCCCAATCTTAAGTGCTTAAAGTTATTATCAATAAAATACCACATCAAGTTTTTGGCACCGTTGTAAAGTAGACTCAACTTTATAAATCTTATACATCTATACTTAATCGGGATCACCTTCTGACTCAACACCCACGCGTCCCGCCTCATCGTTCCAACTGCTCGTCCAACGCGATCTCAACCATCTAAATGATACACACATGATTGGACGACATACGTTCATCATCCCTAAGTCTCTCAACCCATGAAGCATCTACCTTCTAACCCTAATTTCTCCCTCGATACTCAACCAATTCTCTTTTGGTTTGTTTCTATAGATGTGTCTAAACTAGGAGAACACATCTATTCAGTTAATCATGTCTTAAATCAAGTTTATAAGCATGGAGAATTAAAATAGGCTCAATTTGAGGGGAGAATTACATACATTTTCCCAAGAGGTGTGGCCTCGATTGGGTGCTTCTAGAATCTTGAGTTGAATCCACAGAGCTCCTAGATGAAGCCTTGGGCTTTGGTGAATTGTCTAGGTATGAAATCGGTCGAGGCTGATTTGAGGTGTTGATCAAATTATATGCTATGGTGGTCTGTTGATGGGGATTTTTTGGAGGATCTTCTTATTTCACTCAAAGGATGGTGTGAGTGAAGTTAATTATGATTTGGTGGAGTTTTGAGAGGTGTCCTATTTCAGGCTCAAATTAGGGCGAAGAAATTGGCTCTGGTCAGTAGGGAAGGGGGCTGGAAGATGGTTGGGTTGAACTCAAGAGGTCTTAAAGAAGCTTTGGGAACAAATTGGTAGAGTCTCCCCAAGGAATTTAAACCTCTTTTTCCTTGGTCCTAGGGGGTGAGTTTAAATAGGGGACGACATGGTGGCTACAACAGATGGCTGGGGTGGCTGGGAGGTTGCTTAGGTGGAGGGAAGAAAGGTGTAAATGTCCAATTAGGCTAAGGCACATTAGGTGGTTTCAATTTTTAGTTTTAGCTAAGGTGGAGCTCTTGGGTTTGGGTTTTCTGGTAGCCAAGGTGGTCGGCTGGCCAGGGTCAGGTCACCATCCCACTGAGGTTGATCAGTGGTGGGCAAATGTGAAGCCAATTGGGTTTGTGCATGGGTAGAGGTGATTAATTGAAGTGTAAATAGCTTTGAGTCAACTTGGGTTTAGGTTTGGTTTATCTTTATAAAATGGCTTGGGTGACTCCCCATGGCTGACCAAGTGGAGAGGTCCTTATCCAAGGGATTTGGCTAAGCATGGGTTAGAGCGTGTCATTAAAAGGGTTAAAATGTTTTTTAAGGGAGCCTAAAAGTGGCTCCTCCTTTTGCCATTAATAGCTTGGTGAGGTGGCAAAGGCTCATATGGCTCACCTATGGCTTGAGGATGGCTTCATGGCCTGTCCTTGGCTTGGTCAATTTGCATGAAAAGGAATTTAGGGATTTATGGGGTATTTTTGTGGAGTTTGTCATGAGGCTTGATTTTTAATGACTTGACCAAGTATTTAAAACTTGGGGAATTATTTTTATTAAATTTATGATGAGTGGTAATTTATCATGTGGGCTTTTGGGTAAATTTTGGGCTTTTTGAATGACTTAAGGGCTTAGGACATTAAAATTGGGGATGAATTTGGGCTTGAGTTTGGGTTGGATTTGGATTAAAATTGGGTCAATTAAATATCTAATTTGGTGTATGGAGATTTTATGAAGAGTTTTGAAAGGATTTCAAGTGATTTTGAATTGAATTGGATGGCTAATTTGGTAGAATTTGGACATAGGGTCAATTTGGGGATTTTGGGTTAGACTTGGGTTTTGGGTTAGTCTAGAGCTTGTATATGGCCCAATTTATGTTCAATTTGTTGTGCTTTATTGTCATGAAGTATTTTGAAAAAATTAGGGTCAATTTGTTTGACATTTGGGGAGGCCTTTAAGAGCAATTTGGGGCTTTTGGTTAAAATGGGTCAATTTGGCCAAATTGAGCCTATAGAAGTGGTTAAAATTGATATTGGGGACAATTGAGATTATTTTGGAATTTTTAGAAATTTTGGGTCATGAGGAGCATTTTGGTAATTTTGGGGGTATTTTGGGAATTTCGGAATTTTTGTGAATTTTGATCAATTTGGATAGTGGGGAGCACTTTGAAATGATTTTTGAAAAAAATTGCATAATTTGGGTAATTTTGAGAATTTTGGCAAAAATTAGGGTTGTAGGGGTATTTTGGTAATTTTAATGAAAGTTTAGGCTCGAGTGGGTAGTTAAGTCGTGAAGCTGTTTCCAAGTCATGAGAATCATAAGAGGACTCACTTTGGATGTTCAATATGCTAGTTCTAACCCTCTTAGCCAAGGGCTAGGGGTTTGGGTCTACCCATATGAGCTTTCCAAAAGGAGTCAGGAGACCAAATCAAGTGCAAGTGGTCTTAGGGTTTGGGGTGTGTAAAAAAATGAAAAGTGTGCAGGCTAGACTAACCAAGACCAGACCAGGGTTATTCCTAAGCCTTGACCATTCTATGAGAACTCTCCTTGAGCTCCCTCGTATTGAGCCCACTNAAATATCTAATTTGGTGTATGGAGATGTCATGAAGAGTTTTGAAAGGATTTCAAGTGATTTTGAATTGAATTGGAAGGCTAATTTTGTGGAATTTGGACATAGGGTCAATTTGGGGATTTTGGGTTAGACTTGGGCTTTGGGTTAGTCTAGAGCTTGTATATGGCCCAATTTATGTTCAATTTGGTGTTTTTGATAGTCATGAAGTATTTTGAAAAGAAATTAGGTGGAAATTTTGGGGTTATGGCTTTCAATTTAATTTGGGGATATGACCAATTTGGGGTGAAATTGGGCTTTTTGATTTGGGTGAAATTGAGCTTGTAATTGGGTCAAATTAGGTTTTTATTTAGTTTCAATTGGTATTAGAGATGTTGAATTTTGGTTTGGAATTGAAATTGGGCAAGATTGGGGTAAATTTGTTTGACATTGGGGCTAATTTGGGGAAATTAGGCCTTTAAGAGCAATTTGGGGCTTTTGGTTAAAATGAGTCAATTTGGCTAAATTGAGCCTATATAAGTGGTTCAAATTGATATTGGGGACAATTGAGATTATTTTGTAATTTTTGTAATTTTTTAGAAATTTTGGGTCATGAGGGGCATTTTGGTAATTTTGGGGGTATTTGGGAATTTTGGTGAATGTTGATCAATTTAGATATTGGGGAGCACTTTGAAATGTTTTTTGAAAAAAATTGGGTAATTTGGGCAATTTTGAGAATTTTGGCAAAATTTTGGATTGTAGGGGTATTTTGGTAATTTTGATGAAAATTTAGGCTCGAGTGGGTAGTTAAGTTATGAAGCCATTTTCAAGTCATGATAACCATCTGAGGACTCACTTTGGATGTTCAATATGCTGGTTCTAACCCTCTTAGCCAAGAGCTAGGGGTTTGGGTCCACCCATATGAGCTTTCCAAAGGAGTTAGGAGACCAAATCAAGTGCATATAGTCTTAGGGTTTGGGGTGTGTAAAAAAATCAAGAGTGTGCAAGCTAGACTAACCAAGACTAGACCAGGGTTATTCCTAAGGCTTGACCATCCTATGGGAACTCTCCTTGAGCTCCTTCATATTGAGCCCACCTACTAAGTGCTAAGAATTAGGACCAATATATGGAACTTCAAGTTGAGCAAATAAGAGTTTAGAATTTATAATGGTGAGGGTTCCTTTTCTAGTCCTCTAGGAATAGTCAACAGGAAAGTCCTATGTCTAGACCCTAGGCTACTAAGGAAGAAACTAGACGTCAGCTAAAAGTGAGGTCAACACGCCCAAAGGCCGGCGCCTAGGTGGCAGTCTGCTGGTCTCCAATATGCTCCATTTCACTCCAATTCAACTCCACTTCGCTCCATGTGTCCTGCCTATTATACCTGCAAGAAAAACACAAAATTACTTTTCTTTAAAGTGCAATTTATTCATAAACAGGTGCAAAATATAAAGAAAATTGAGCATGCTTTTGGAAATATCAGTGGTTCAGATAGTTTTTGAACATTTTTTTATGACACTATCTTTGAAAGGATATTCCTAATTTTTATTCTACTCAAAAGTAAGCCTAAATATTCTTCTTCCCTCAAGTTATCAGTGTAGTTATTGTTGTGAAGACTGCCACTAATGTTGCTTAAAGTTTTTGGGCTATATTTTTACGGGTTGTTTTACCCGACCAATAAAAGACACATTCCCATATCTTTTCTCGTATGCTTTCTAGGGTTTTTGCTTAGAATTCTGAGTCAAAAGTTATAGCTTCTTCATTTGTTCCTATATATTTTTAACAATTTTATAGAGATAATGAAGATTGAAAANTCTAGTCCTCTAGGAATAGTCAACAGGAAAGTCCTATGTCTAGACCCTAGGCTACTAAGGAAGAAACTAGACCTCAACCAAAAGTGAGGTCAACACGCCCAAAGGCTGGCACCTAGGTGGCAGTCTGCTGGTCTCCAATATGCTCCATTTCGCTCCAATTCAACTTCACTTCGCTCCATGTGTCCTGTCTATTATACCTGCAAGAAAAACACAAAATTAATTTTCTTTAAAGTGCAATTTTTTCATAAACAGGTGCAAAATATAAAGAAAATTGAGCATGCTTTTGTAAATATCAATGGTTCAGATAGTTTTTGAACATTTTTTTATGACACTATCCTTGAAAGGATATTCCTAATTTTTCTTCCACTCAAAAGTAAGCCTAAATATTCTTCTTCCCTCAAGTTGTCACTATAGTTATTGTTGTGAAGACTGCCACTACTGTTGCTTAAAGTTTTTGGGCTATATTGTTATGGGTTGTTTTACCCGACCAATAAAAGTCACATTCCCATATCTTTTCTCGTAAGCTTTCTGGGGTTTTGCTTAGAATTCTGAGTCAAAAGTGATAGATGCTTCATTTGTTCCTATAGATTTTTAACAATTTTATGGAGATAATGAAGATTGAAAATTAAGTTAAAATTAATTTTACCAAAAGCTAGAAGGTCATTAAAGATGTGAAGAGGTTATTTCATTATTGCTATGGAGTTTGTTTTGTTCTAGAGTACTAATCTGCTACACCTGACAAACTATTTATAACAAAGGCAAAATTGAAAGGGCAAAATTGTCCTCTTAACTCACGATTAACCACAATATAGAAACTAACATATGAAGTACAAACAATAGTACATTCAATGAAAGTATATGTGAATTTCATCTTTTAGAGTTTATCATATAAGAACATCTTACAAACATTTTGATAGGACTTTTTGATATCAATATTAAAGTTAAAATATTTGGAAGATCTATAAGAAATGAAACCTTGAAATATATCATTTTCAAGAATGATGTTGATGTATCTCCCATTAATAAAAACATATTGTGTTGGATGAATAAGATTTGGATGCAGTGGTTCAATCTACGTACCATGAGTTTGTTAATAATTACATAAAAAGTTTATATAAGGAAACATGCCTGAAATCTTTTATAGATTCATTGTGAGTACTCTTAAAGATGGATGTTATGGCTAAAGGCTTTAATTTGATTTGTATTTTATAGGACATAAAGAAGTACTAAAAAAAAATTGTTAGAGAGCAGTAAGTGACACCCTAAGTATCTTTAAGGGATTTTGATGTAAGATCTCTAAATCTAAAGGTATTATCATTATCAATACCAAATATGACACCTTTAATTTCTTTATTTGTAAAAGGAAGAATAACAAAATACTATATTTATCGGATAATAAATTCATTTTAGGGATTTCCATTGAATAATGTAAAACAATTTTATCAAAATTAAGTAGTTTATACAAATAATTGTCTACCTAATTAACAATGAAATCATGGGAGCTAATAAAAAAGGAAGCATAAAAAATCCTTAGTATTTTTTTTTTGTTTTTCATATTTATAAACATTTGATATGAAACTTTTAAGTCATCTTTACTTGTAGTTAGCTATATGCATTTCAAAAATTATTTGACATATTTGTTCTCACATATAAATGCTTCAATAATTTTTTTTGGTTACTCAAAGGCTTTGATAGGGAAGCTATTAAAGGGATGCTTTTCCATCTCATGAAGATATGGGTTTGTTCCTATTTAAATATAGAGATGGTATTTGATATTGGGAGAATGGGTATTAAGTAGCCCTTTTAAGATTCCAATTAACATTATTAAGTTTGTTGTAGAGAGAAAATATATGATCTATAGCTAAAATTGTCTTCTAAGCTTTCTAATAATACTCAAAAAACCCAAGACATATGCTCCAATTTTTTTTTTATAGAAATCTTCTTTTGAAAGTGGAATTTTACTCAACAGAGAGATAAACAACATAATGATTCGATGATAGGGGAGGTAGAACTTAATAAAAATTCATAAAAATTTTCAATTCAATGATTACTGTAAAAAGCCTAGTTAATTAAACAACATATTTCCCTGTCCAACTAATTGTTGACTAAAATGAAGGAGAGTCTAGTGTTCAGTAATTCTAGAAGGCCTAAATAAAATATGCATTGATTGATGTATATCAACTTACATGGGGGAGAGTTTCCACCTTTTTTCATAGTACCTGATTTAACACATATAAAATTCCCCAAAATAAGGAAAGGTTTAGAAGTATTGCCTAAAATATCAATAAGAGATTGTTAAGATATTTCCTTTTAGAGGCTCCATTTGCTCCATACAAAAATGACACCAAGAATTTAATTGAAAAAGAAAAAACAAAAAGGCAATAGATAATTGCAGATGAAAAAGGATAATGATGAAAAGGACTCTAGAGGATTCTCATTTAACCCAAATTCTTTAATTACGAGTTAATATAAATTTACGACAATTGTCTTCCATGGAAAAAATCCTCATACTTCTAAATAGATAGTTATTATGCACATAGGATATGGATACTTTAGTCTTAATATGACATATAATATTGATTTATGATCTTTAACAAGTCTTTCTGAACTAAATATTCTTGTATCAAAATTAAGGTTTCTCACATTTCAGTCCGAAATGCTTGGAAATGCACAAAAGTTTAGTTGTTAATATGAATTCCTCATTTTTTCCTTCCTTTTGGGCTATTAGAAGATCAAATTATTATATTCTTTGTAAAGTGATCCACAAAGTCAAGTAACCTAGTGTAAAAAATTGATGTTTGTAGCAGGAATCTTTTATTAAGTCCACATAAAATTTACATCCACATTATTATTATAAGTGTTTTCAAAACCTCTTGCTAATGAATTATTAAGCAACTAATTCTCTTAATTTGACCTTGAATTATGAATGATAGACTTTCTAGAGCAAACAATAAAAGTAACTTCTTCATGTGACTTTGTAGTGAGGAGGAGCCACCTAAACTATTAGTTGGAAAGGATGCTAGCATATTGAGGTTAGGAGTTGGATTTGTAGGCTTAGTGAAGGCTAAAGAAAAGGTCACAACTCTAAGAAAGCTTGAGGTCTTGAAGTTTTTTACAACTATTTTCAGTATGACTTCTACCCTGCAAATGGAAAGGTGTTTTAAAGTTAGCATTCTACACCCAATTTAAGTGTTCATAGCAAAAGTGTCACAGTACATACATGGAAAGGGCTTCCATTAGTATATAACAAATTAAACAATGTATTTCTCATTAAAAAGGAACAAGATAAATTTAGCAACTTAATCCTAATAAAACTTGGGCTTTCTTAAAACCTTAACATGAACATATTATGAATTCTAACGTTTAAAATCAAAGCTCTACCATTCATAAATCAAGGAGCACCATTTTTCAACACTGTAAATTTCTACCAAATTAAACATAAATAAGAACAAATCATTTTTCAACATTACTTAATTTGTAAATATCAATATTTCAGATAATCTGCATGTTATCATACGTAAATTTAAATAAAAGCAAAACGTTAGTAAGAGATTTTAGATGAAATGTACATTTAATAGTAACTTACCCATATTTACCATAGAAAGACTGCTTGCCAATCGCACAACCAACGAGTGCAAGGTTTCACCATTTGGAGTCTTATAATCTTCGAAGAGATCGACAGGATGAAATCCTAGCGGATAGTGGAACCACATCCCACTTATGCACAAAAAATTCTTAATTAATATCTTTAGATTACAAAATATCATCTCGCTTGTTAGATAAGGTTCTATAAACTTCTACTAATCATTATTACTCATGTGATACATAGGTCAAATATAATGCGTGAGAACTTAAACATTGTGCATGGGCAATGTGCATGTGTGCCAAATGTAAGAATTGTAGGAGCAATAAACCAAACAGCATGCAGAGCTAATACTAAAATAAAGTGATGACATAAAAAAGCCATATTTAATAAATGAATTTAATTTTTAACATTTTTTTATGATTAAAGGGGGGGGGGAAAAAGACAATATCGAGATTCGCGCCAACTCCGGATTGTGGACCGCAAAAGAGATCAATTGGTCGGCTAAAACATCTTCCACGTGGCAGGCTCCACTGGAAGAACGGACCCTACGGATGGAGCGATGGCACCTTTGTAATTATCATGAACTAGAAGGGTTAAATAANAGATTCATGAATTGAAGAAATATTCAAATGAGAGTTTTAGGGTTTGAAGAAAATATACTTGTGAAATGCAAAGATATGAATTTATGGTTTAATGATGTTGTGTCATGAAATGACCCAAAAAAGTGTTAACCAACTTTGGGAAGAAGGTACACACTATGAATTCGAATTGTAAATTTATTGAAAGAGTTATATTTGATTTGAAATGTTAGATTTGATTGATTTGGTTTTAAAATTTTGATTTAAAGATTTGATTTCGAGGATTTGATTTGAGTTAATTTGGTTTGAATAGTTTGATTTGGGTTGAAAGATTTGATTTGAATTTAATTTTAGTTGAAAGTTTGATTTGAGCTAAAATTTAGGAGTTGAATGTTTGTTTTAAAGATTTAATTTGGAGTTTAAAAAGATTTTTAGGTTGATTTGAAATTTCAAATGTTTGAAGNAGATTTGATTTGAATTTAATTTTAGTTGAAAGTTTGATTTGAGCTAAAATTTAGGAGTTGAATGTTTGTTTTGAAGATTTAATTTGGAGTTTAAAAAGATTTTTAGGTTGATTTGAAATTTCAAATGTTTGAAGTTAGTTTGAAGTTTGTTTTGAATGTTGATTTAAAGTTTGATTTGAAGATTAGTTTGAAGTTTGGTTTGAAGGTTGATTTAAAGGTTTGTTTGAAGGTTTGATTTGAATGATTAATTTGGAAAGGTTGAAGATTTTATATCTAAAGAGTTTTGGGTTGAGGGTTTTCAAGGTTTGGAGTTGAAGGTTTGATTTTATTGTCTGATTTTAAAAAGTTTGATTTTGACGGTTCTATTGTTTGATTTTAAAAAGTTTGATTTGAAGATTTGATTGTTTTTGTTGGAATTTGAAAAGAATTTGAAGGTTTGTTTGAAGTTATGATTTGAAGGGTTTATTTGATGTTTATTTTCTAAATTGGTTTGAAGTTTGATTTGAAGGATTATTTAAATTTTTATTTGAAGTATTTAATTACAAAGGATCGATAGAGGAAGGTGGGATTTGAAAGATTGGTNAAGGGTTTATTTGATGTTTATTTTCTAAATTGGTTTGAAGTTTGATTTGAAGGATTATTTAAATTTTTATTTAAAGTATTTAATTACAAAGGATCGATAGAGGAAGGTGGGATTTGAAAGATTGGCTTGAAGATTTTAAAAATTTTCTGGATGCAAATTAAAAATCTAGCCCTAAGGAAAATCTAGAGTTTATAAAGAGGCTAAATAGTTGGACTATTATAGATTTCAGGTATAACACCCTCGGTCAATATGTCGATGTCTTTTCATCGTTTGGGTTCATCAGTTGCCTTAGACTGTTAACTGATCAAATAAAAAGAGATCTCTAATGTTATCATTGTGATGACAAATATAGATCTTATTAACTATTAGTATCAGCTAGTTTGTGGTACCTTTGTAACCCGTTGACAGCGGGTTACTTCATTCTAAAGCACCTACATAATTTAAGGTGTNTTAAAAATCTAGCCCTAAGGAAAATCTAGAGTTTATAAAGAGGCTAAATAGTTGGACTATTATAGATTTCAGCACCCTCGGTCAAGATGTCGATGTCTTTTCATCGTTTGGGTTCATCAGTTGCCTTAGACTGTTAACTGATCAAATAAAAAGAGATCTCTAATGTTATCATTGTGATGACAAATATAGATCTTATTAACTATTAGTATCAGCTAGTTTGTGGTACCTTTGTAACCCGGTGACAGCTGGTTACTTCGNGCACATTTCCTTTCGATAGAGCGATGGATTGTTCTTTTTCAGCTTCATTGTTTTGGTTATTTGTGACGTGCTTTTGTTTTGATGCATTTTGATGGAAGCTCGGATGGTTGATAATTTGCCAATCTTTTGAGGCAAAAATCTGCGATTAGAGTTTTGCTAGGTTTAGATGGTTATGAGACGTTTTGGGAGTTAGTAGTGGTATTTCTTTTTCTATTTGAGAATATTGGCGTATTTCGGAAGTTCCGTTAGAATTCAAGTTCTTAAGTTCTGGTGAATAATTTATTAGTTGGGTGGTCAGAAAATAAAGAAATGGGTTCCCCCTGACTTGTTTATTGTAGTTCAAAACGTTAATTGTTTGTTTTGTGGCCAATAGTTAAATTAGTTTATGAGTTGATTTTTTTAAAGAGAGATCGTTGTTTTGCAGTATATGGGAAATAGGTGAGAAAAAACAAATAATAATAATAATAATTATTGGGCTATAAGCATGCCTCATAAAAATTGCATTCTCTCGTGTTTTTGAGATTTAGAAATTTTGAAAAAAAGTTAAAGCATCTTATTATTGGTTGAGAAGTTTTCTGACATTCCAAACTTTTAATTCTTGAAATTAGAGGAGAGTAAAATTTCAAAAACAACAAACAACAACAACAACAAAGCCTTAATCCCACTACGTGGGGTCGGCTACATGAATCCTTTTTCACAACAACAACAACAAAGCCTTAATCCCACTACGTGGGGTCGGCTACATGAATCCTTTTTCTCTATCGCGTCCCATTTAGTGTCATATTTTCATTTAGTTCTAATAAAATTTCAAATAAGAGCAAAAAATAGTGGTCACTCAAGGTGTGCCAGAATTAATAATTTTTTTTTCAAATCATTTTGAAGATAATGATGTTTGAATATGACAATGTCATTGTCAGTCTTCCCAATTCTTTGTTTTTCTTTTGTTGACAATATCGATAGCATGGCATAAGATATTAAGTCTCTAATGATTGAAAAAAAAAAATTCAATAGAATGGCATAAATTCCACACATTTTTGTTCAAGACTATAAATTTGTAATTTTTTAATGTAAATTTTGAACTATATGGTTGTAATTTATTTTTTATATGGGTCATGCT
Source organism: Phalaenopsis hybrid cultivar (assembly GCA_002079205.1). Lineage (NCBI taxonomy): Eukaryota > Viridiplantae > Streptophyta > Magnoliopsida > Asparagales > Orchidaceae > Phalaenopsis > Phalaenopsis hybrid cultivar. The sequence continues at coordinate 312,112 of JXCR01122419.1, read as the reverse complement.
GGCACCAATGTGCTTAAGCTTCTATACCCACCCACCTATGTATCCACATAACCATTTACACAAAAAAGAAACACTCTTTGTCTTCCCCAAATTTCCATGGAACCCTCTCACCAACAACAAAGTCCTACTAATGATTTATTAAACTAGATTACCCCTAGCATGAAGATTTTTTCTTAGTTTCCCTCACATGATCCAATGAAGTCTCCATCCTTAAATGAAGCCCTAGCTTCTGAAAGGGTCTCTATAACCAAAAAAAATAAAAATTGATATTTAGTAGTTTGTTATAAAAAAATATCACATTGTTTGACTTTATATGGAGGAGAAGGAACCTAATAAAGAAACATGATGTTTACTTGTTGCTTTCTCACGTTGATGCGTAAGGCATAATTTTGAGTTAGGATCCAAATGGATTCAGGGGACCACATCATTGATTCATAAGAAACTTTGTATGCTTAGATGCAAATGAATTTCAAGCATCCAATAAAAAGTGATATTGAGTCAAAATAATCATTTTCTTCATTAAATTCATTTTATCTCAAAATTAGTTTTCCATACACCTTCTTTCTAAGTTGAGTACGGAAGGCAAAAGAAAAACAAGTTGAGCACTATAAGCTTGAAAAGTTCTAAAATACTCGATACAATGCTATCTAATCAAGTTCAAATAGCACTTGAATTGAATAACCAGTAAAGACCGCTTTCTAACAAACTCTTCAATCTTAAATGATATAATTGGATTGTACAATGAACAAACAAATAAATTTATTTTTTATCTTTAAAGTGGTTATCTTCTTGTCTTTAATGTTGCAAGTTAACTTTGATAAAACCTATGTATCATAAATCTAATCCATCTGATAATCTGAAGCCATATTATTATCTTGTGTCAAAACTTATTCTAAAATTTTTCATGTAGTATGGATGCTAACACTTTTTCGCTTTGTTTAAAGGTGTTGTTGAAATAATTGAAGTAACTGTTGACGTTTCATTCTATAACAGATAGCTCTAACCTTTCTTGTTCTCATGGCCATTAAAGAACCCCTTCAAACCATGATGATCTTGCATCATTAGAAAACTTGTACCGTGCATCACTTAGATAGAGTTTGTTCACAAATTAGGTATTTGTCTCTTCTCAACCAAAGCTTTAGATACATCATTATATATTTCAATGCAAATAGTGTCAAGATGTATATTGCCAAACGATAGTTTTGTCTATACGCACATGTATACCTATAAAATAATTTATAACTGCAAAGCAATGATTTATTGCAGCACATATGAAAAGAAATTGCTAATTCAATAATTTACGTTATCATTGAGCCTATTTTAGTAACAAAAAGAAAGTTTTAAGAATCTATATTAGTCACATTTGTATATGTTGTTTTGTTCTCCTAAGGCTAGTTACATGCTGGGATGTGAAGAAGCATCAAGTTTCTTGATTGAACTAGAGGTAACCGGATAAAAAGACATACAAATTATGGTATGAATTCTTAGGAATCAATGAACAATTGAAAATATATTCTATAGATTTTTTAGGAATTGTAGGGAGGACTGAGCATGGTTTAATTCACTTCTACGAGATTTTAGTTTTCTATGTGTTTAAGTGCTGGAAAAATTTTTAGTCATGATGTTGATGTGGGTGATGGAATAATAATGTGCAAGAATGTTAAAATATAATAAGTTTTGTTATAAAAATTGGTTTCAATGTAAAAGCTTAGAGAACTAGGAAAAATATAAGGTGACCTATTGGGCTTCTAAGAAAACTATTTATGATGCTAAGAATTTTATTTTGAATGATATTTATACTTGATTAGATACTAAAGAGGGTAAAAGATATATGTACAAACTAACGAAACAATAAGAAAAAAGAAATGAAGATTTAATTCAAGTAAAATGTATTAAAGATGAAAATAAAAAAGTAATTTTTTTTACATGAAGATATTTAACATTGATGGATGAGATATTTTGATAAAATTTTTAATAGAATTTTTTAAAATACTATCAATTTTAATGATTTTTATATCAATAATAATAATAATAATTTTTTTATTTTTACTGTTACATTAGTATAAAAGAAGTTGAAGATTTTTCAACGAAAATCAAGGTTGAAAAATCAGTAGGACCCAATAGTATCCCAATCGAATTTTTGAAATATTAAAGAGATTTGAGTCTTTTTTTGCTTACTAAACTTCTTAATATTATTTTAAAAACTAAAATGATGCCTGAGTGGAGAAATAGTATTTTGGTCCCCATTTTTAAGGATAAAGGGGATGCATGAGAGTGTACAGATAATAAAAGAATTAAGTTAATGTAAAAAAAAAGGTTAACGTGTCATAAATTACAATTATGGGAGAGATTAATTGAACATAGGTTAAGACCTGATATAAATATTTCTCATAATTAGTTTGTATTTATGTGGGGCAAGTCTATTATGGAAGCTATACATTTATTGAAATGTTTGATCGAGAAGTACAGAGAGAGTAAGCGGATCTACATATGATTTTTATTGATCTAGAAAAAGCTAATGATAAGGTTCCAAAAAAATTTCTTTAGAGAGTTCTAGAAAAGAAATTTGTGGATATGACTTATATTCAAGTTGTTATTGATATGTATACTAGAGTTGTTACTTTTGTTCAAACAGAAGGAGGATTTACCGAGTATTTTCCTATTTCAGTTGGATTTCATCGGGGATCGACTTTAAGCCCATAACCTTTTGCTTTAGTTATGGATGCTCTTACTAGAAGTTGTAGGAGAATGTACCTTGGTGTATGCTTTTCGCTGTTGATATCCTTTTTTCAGATAAGACTCGTTAAAGAGTTTAGGAAAAACTTGAATTATGGAAGTCTACTTTAGAGTATATAAGCCTTATTCTGAGTAGATCTTAAATTGAATAAATTGAGTGTAATTTTAGTAGTAGTAGATCTAGTGTCAAAGTCATAATAATGGATGATCAAATAATTAAAATGAGTGAATGTTCTAGATATGTTGGGTCTATCACTCAAAGTGATGTTGATATAGATGGGGATGTTTTTAGTAGAATTCAAGTTGGATAGTTGAAGTGGAGGAATGCATTAGGCCTATTGTGTGATAGAAAAGTGCCACTTAGACTTTAAGGAAAATTTTATAAGATGGTGGTGAGACCTGCAATGCTTTATGGCATAGAATGTTGGTTTATAATAGAAAACCCTAAAACTAAGTTGTGTTGCTAAGATGAGTGCTTAGGTGTACGAGTGGCTTTACACTTAGAGACAAAATGTGAAACGAATATATTCATGAAAGGGTTGGTGTAGCTCTAGTAGTAGACAAGATTAGATATAGTTGTCTTAGATGGTTTTCTCATATTAAATAACAATCATTGGATGATCTAGTTAGGAGAGTAGATGTTTTGGATTTGACTTGTGTTAAGAAAGGTAGAGGTGTACTTAAAAATACATTGCCATATTGTATAAAAAATGATCTTAATTTTTTAGAATTAAATAAAAATATGACACTCAGTATGACACACTGAAGAAAAAGGCTCATGTAGTCGATCCCACTTAGTAGGATAAAAACTTGTTGATGTTAACATTTCCATCACAGATTTTAGAAGATTTCTATCTAAATGATTGGATGTGTCATTTAAAGAATAATATACTATCTCGAGAGGTAAAAATATTACCTTAAAATGGATTTAAAAATCTTGTAAGATTTATGAATCTGCTTTAACCAAAACATTTTCCCCAATTTTATGTGTAAGATAGGATTCATTTTTTAGGGGTTTGAGATACCTAAAAGGGTCGGTTCTTATAGTTATTTACATCTCAGGAGTTGGGGCTATTGAGAATACTCTCGATTAAAAAATTAGCTCATACTATATAGGATTTTAAGGTTTGTGTTTTTGAGAAGATTCATGAATTGAAGAAATATTCAAATGAGAGTTTTAGGGTTTGAAGAAAATATACTTGTGAAATGCAAAAGTTTGAATTTATGGTTTAATGATGTTGTGTCATGAAATGACCCAAAAAAGGTGTTAACCAACTTTGGGAAGAAGGTACGCACTATGAATTTGAATTGTAAATTTATTGAAAGAGTTATATTTGATTTGAAATGTTAGATTTGATTGATTTGGTTTTAAAAGCTTGATTTAAAGATTTTATTTGGAGGATTTGATTTGAGTTAATTTGGTTTGAATAGTTTGATTTGGGTTGAAGGATTTGATTTGAATTTAATTTTAGTTGAAAGTTTGATTTGAGCTAAAAGTTAGGAGTTGAATGTTTGTTTTAAAGATTTAATTTGGAGTTTAAAAAGATTTTTAGGTTCATTTGAAATTTCAAATGTTTGGAGGTTAGTTTGAAGTTTGTTTTGAATGTTGATTTAAAGTTTGATTTGAATGTTGATTTAAAGTTTGATTTGAAGATTAGTTTGAAGTTTGGTTTGAAGGTTGATTTAAAGGTTTGTTTGAAGGTTTGATTTGAATGATTAATTTGGAAAGGTTGAAGATTTTATATCTAAAGAGTTTTGGGTTGAGGGTTTTCAAGGTTTGGAGTTGAAGGTTTGATTTTATTGTTTGATTTCAAAAAGTTTGATTTTGAAGGTTTTATTGTTTGATTTTAAAAAGTTTGATTTGAAAATTTGATTGGTTTTGTTGGAATTTGAAAAGAATTTGAAGGTTTGTTTGAAGTTTGATTTGAAGGATTATTTAAATTTTTATTTGAAGTATTTAATTACAAAGGATCGATATAGGAAGGTGGGATTTGAAAGATTGGTTTGAAGAATTTAAAAATTTTCTAGATGCAAATTAAAAATCTAGCCCTAAGGAAAATCTAGAGTTTATAAAGAGGCTAAATAGTTGGACTATTATAGATTTCAGGTATAACACCCTCGGTCAAGATGTCGATGTCTTTTCATCATTTGGGTTCATCAGTTGCCTTAAACTGTTAACCGATCAAATAGAAAGAGACCTCTAATGTTATCATTGTGATGACAAATATAGATCTTATTAACTATTAGTATCAGCTAGTTTGTGGTACCTTTGTCAGTAATCGCGGTTACTTCATTCTAAAGCACCTACATAATTTAAGGTGGTTACAGACTTGGAGTTTTATAGGTCCTAGTCTTTAGTACTAGCTAGGAATATATAGTAATTTAACCTAGGCTTCTAGATTTAGACTATCCTAAGGGTATGTGTGATCCTAAGTTTTATTTCTGAGTTGGATAATCTGGGGTTCATAGTTAATCTAAGTGTGATTTTTGTCATTTAAGTTAGCGTATTTTAGATTTTTGTTTGTGTTTGATATTTTAATTTTAGATTTATATTTGGGTTTGATATTTTAATTTTGATTTTTGATTCAATCTCCTAATTTGTTGGACACCATGAAATTCAAGGCATTTTAAGATTGATGTTTTGGATTTAATTTCTGGTTTAAGTTGACATTCAATTTTATCCTTAGTTTTTTTTCTCTAGTGTTAGTTTAATATTTTTTCATTAAAGTTTATATTTAAATTACAAACTAATATGATTTGATGTTAGAATTTATGATTATGAGATTGTACGCATAAAGGGCTGCCCTATAAATTGCTTGAAAAGCNTGATTCAATCTCCTAATTTGTTGGACACCATGAAATTCAAGGCATTTTAAGGTTGATGTTTTGGATTTAATTTCTGGTTTAAGTTGACATTCAATTTTATCCTTTTTTTTTTTTCAAGTGTTAGTTTAAAATTTTTTCATTCNTGATTCAATCTCCTAATTTGTTGGACACCATGAAATTCAAGGCATTTTAAGGTTGATGTTTTGGATTTAATTCTGGTTTAAGTTGACATTCAATTTTATCCTTTTTTTTTTTTCAAGTGTTAGTTTAAAAATTTTTCATTTAAGTTTATATGAAAATTACAAACTTATATGATTTGATGTTGGAATTTATAATTATGAGATTGTACGCTTAAAGGGCTGCCCTATAAATTGCTTGAAAAGTTTAAAATCCTAGTTATTAAAAGGTGTAAGCTTACATATTTTGGAGAGGTGATAACTTAAATGATTTGAAAATGTATTTTGAAATTTTTTAAAGTTTCAAGTGATTAAATGGTTTAAGAGTTAAAGTGTTTTAAATGTTTGAATTTAAAAAATTTGNTATTTTGAAATTTTTTAAAGTTTCAAGTGATTAAATGGTTTAAGAGTTAAAGTGTTTTAAATGTTTAAATTTTNTATTTTGAAATTTTTTAACGTTTCAAGTGATTAAATGGTTTAAGAGTTAAAGTGTTTTAAATGTTTAAATTTAAAAAATTTCAAATTTCTTTAAAAGTAGTGTTTTGAAAGTTTATGTTTTAAATTTCAAGTGTTTTGGAGGTTTTAGAGTATTTTAAATTTTTAACTGTTTTGAATTACAAGTGTTTGAAAGTTTTAAGTTGTTTAACAGGTTTTATAGTATTTTAAATTTTTAAGTATTTTGAGTTTTATGTGTTTGAAAGTTTTAAGTCGTTTTAAAGACTTTGAAGTGTTTTGAATTTTTAAGTTATTTGATGATAAATGTTTAGAGATNTTAAAGTATTTTAAATTTTTAAGTATTTTGAGTTTTATGTGTTTGAAAGTTTTAAGTCGTTTTAAAGACTTTTNTTTAACTGTTTTGAATTACAAGTGTTTGAAAGTTTTAAGTTGTTTAACAGGTTTTAAAGTATTTTAAATTTTATGTGTTTGAAAGTTTTAAGTCGTTTTAAAGACTTTGAAGTATTTTGAATTTTAAGTTATTTGATGATAAGTGTTTAGAAATTTTAAGTGTTTAAAGCTTTTATGTTATTTTAAAGTTTTAAAGTGCTTTGAATTCTTTAAGTGTTTGGAAGTCTTAAGTTATTTTAAAATTTTTTAAATTGTTTTAAATTTTTAAATGTTTAAAAGNTCTTTAAGTGTTTGGAAGTCTAAAGTTATTTTAAAATTTTTTAAATTGTTTTAAATTTTTAAATGTTTAAAACTTTTAAGTTATTTTAAAGGTTTTAAATTGTTTTAAATGATTAAAAGATTTTAAGTAGTTTAAAAAGAAAATTTATTTTATTTTATAAAAAAAATTTAAAATTAAAAGTTTAAATTTTTTTTAAGGTGTTTTGGAATTTTAAAAGTTTAAAATGAGAGATTTTGAATTTAAAAGTTTAAAGTATTTTAATTGTTTGAAAATTTTAGATTGTTTAGAATTTTTTTTTACTCCACTTAGATCTAATTCCTATGAAATAATTTTGACAATTTTTATCATATTCAAGTTTATGAAAACTTCATTACACCTTTTTAAGTTTCTTTTTGGATTTACATGCAACTTAAACTTAGGTAATTTAAATTTATAAATTAATATATCTTAATTATTTAAGCTTGCAAATGACATACCGTAAACATATAAATAAGCATACTTGCACATTATGCAAAACTTATACATGAGAAGTTTTTTTTTTCTTTTCTTCACATAATTAATATATGAAAAATTACTTATCACAGAGAAGATTTCTTATAGAAAGAATTTTATATGGAGGATGTCACATATAGAGAAAAATACATATGATAATGTCTGCACGTGCATGGATACTGCTCATGATGAAGTCTACACGTGGAGGAAATTTCACATGAAGCAAATTTTGCATGGAGAAATATACATATGGAGTAAGCTATACCTGAAACAGACCATACATGGGGAAGTGTACACATGGAGTAGACTACACAGAAGCCTACGATACATAAGTTTTGCATATGAAATAAACTACATATGGAAATATTTCACCATGTGTAATTTCATTCCATGTTTTGTTCACTTGTATATGTAATCTTTGTGTGTAGGATTTTCATCTACACATGAAATGAAATTACACATGGTGATGGCTTACATATAAAAATTTATATGCATTGGAATTACATATGAAAATAAATTAGAAATGAAAATCCTACATGTAAAAATTACATATACAAGTGAACTGTACATTGAATGAAATTACATATGGTGAAAGCTTAGACATAAAAATAGTTATGCATTAGAATTACATTTGAAAACAAACTAGACATGATAACCCTACACATGAAAGCAAACTACAAATAAAATCCTATACATGAAAATTATACATACAAGTGAAGTACTCATGGAATAAAATTGAACATGGTGAAGACTATATATATGGAGGATCTATACATGGTAAAGACCTATACATCAAAATATCTACACAGTAATTACATATGAAAACAAACTACACATGAAAGTTCTACGCATGAAGGTTACTTGTACAAGTGAACTGCACATGAAAATCTTATACATGAAGATCACATATGTAGGTGAATTACACATGGAATCAAATTGCACATATTGAAGACTATACATGTGAAGGATCTACACATGGTCAAGACTTACACATTAAATTGCCTACATATAGGAATTACATATGAAAATAAACTACACATCGAAATCATATACATGAAAATTACATATATAAGTGGACTACACATGGAATAAAATTACACATACCAGTTAACCAATTGAGATAGGGTTTGGCCATGGGAGGAAAGAGAGAGGGGGTGTGAGTGGGTTTCAGCTTTGGGAATAAAGAGAAAAGAAGATAGAGTGAGTTGGCATTTGGGGGTGGTGATTAGGCTAAGAGAAAGAAGAAGAGGAAGAAAAGTGTAGTGGTGAGAAGAAGAGGAAGAAGAATAAGAGAAAAGAAGAAGGGATTGGTGTTGATAAGAAGAGAAGAATGAGAAGAAGAAGATAGGAGACTTACAATGGAGAAGCCGAAGAATGCTTGAGAAGAAGACCGAAGTAAGGAGAAAAGAGAAGTGGCGAAAATTTTTGTGTGTGTACCTAAGCCACATCTGGCATAGTTACACAGGCAGTGGCATAACTACGCCAAAGTTTGGCATGGTTATGGCGGCCAGTGGTGTAACCACGCCAAAGTGTGGCGCAGTTATGCCAGATAACTTCTTAGGTTTTCAAATGCCAATGAGCTTCTTTCAAGCCTAGTAACCTTGCTTTGCATGGAATACTCAAAGAAAGATGGATGAATGTTTTGGTCAAGTTAAAGTTGGTCAAATGTTAGATCAATAGTATGCCCCATGGGTAATTACATCATTTAGGCATTATATGTGAGAGAGAATTTTGATTAAAATTGTTCCTCACATTCTTGATTCTATATAAATGATTTAGGCAACAATTTTAGTAAGAGGAGACTTATGTTCAAAGAGGTCAATCAAATAAGAGTTGCCCGTAAGAGATAAATCTACAAAATAAACAAGCATATTAATGTAGTGTTAAGAAGTTTAAAATGTTTTCTTCAAGAGTCTAAGAAATAGTAAATTGACTAAACTAAGCATAAAGTGATGCTTAATAAAGGCATCGAGTATTACTGTCCCTGAGGAATTATCGATGGTATGGAAATAGACTTACAATACCTCAAGGAATGATGCTCAAGGTATGAGTCTTATAATCTTTAACGGCATTTTCAGTAAGAGATAACTCAATAAATGAGTTGGAATATCAAAGCAGTGATATCGAGTTTAAAATTTTACCTTGAAGAGTCCGATAGAAAGAAAATTGACTAGATTAGGGATAAAAGAGATGTTTATGGAACTGTCCCAGAGGAATTTCTAAAGGGTAATGAAATAAATTTACAGTATCTCAAGGAATGATGCTTAGGCTTTGAGTCTTGCAATCAATTATGATGGAATCACCCAAGAAAGGGATGAAAATTCTTATATTATTGACAAAGTGGAATTCAAGGCATTATTCATTGGCATGAGATTTATATATTCTCATCTACCAAATTGATGGTAACTTTGAATGGTATATGTCTTGAAGATGAAAAGTTGGAATTAGAACACTATCCAAGGTGAATGTTTCTTAAATCTAATGCAAATGGTAGGCATACATGAGTCTTCTCTTTCACTCATAAAAAAAATACTCACATAAGGCCTTATAATCCAACCAGGGATGGTCAAGCATCTTGATGTTTGGTCTTAAATCTTTTGGATAAGGATTTTTTCTAGACATTATTTATGATAATTTAAAGCCATGTCATTTAGGTCTCAATAGGGTGCAAGATAGATTTATTGGTAAGGAGTGAATGAATCTTATGATCCCATTCTCTAAACAAAAGGGCCCGACTTGCATGAGTGTATTTATGCATATGATATTTGCGATATTAATCCATAGGTAGGCATAGCTCATGCTTTCAATATAATCATATATTGTTAGACATTTGTTAATTTGATCAGATATCTAGTAACTAAGCCATATAGTCTATAGTATGATAGCCAAGTCTGAAATGAGGCTTTTGGTAATTTGATCTACACATTTGGATTTTTTATATTTGGATGAATGCTCATTTTCATGTAAATATGTATTAAATGATTGAACGACTACAATATTTAGGATATTTACAATTTTAGCTTTTTATGCAAAATTATTCTATGAGCTTTTTCAAGTGTCCAAATTATCATCCTGTATCAGAAATAGTATAAGGGAAAATACATAATTTTTATGTTAAATAGTAAAAGAAGGACATATAAGGTGGAAGAGGAAATTAATATCATTACCTGTTCCAACATTTAACTTAGTTCTCTGTAGGCTTCACCTGGCGTACATCACAAAGAATTTCAAGGAAAGTCACAATAATAATTCTTACATGAAAAATGAGGGCCATTTCATTGATTCATTAATACAACATTATTATAAAGCTTTCAATATATATCTAGGTGCTTATACGTGAATGTTGGTAATACTGTGCGAAGCTTAAACAAAATTTTAAAGGTTGTAAACTAAGTGGTGTATATGTGTGCAACATGTATGTGCGCATAGTAGATAAGTATTATAGTACAACCTATATAGTTTTTCTAATTTATAAAAAAATATGCTTAAATTTGTGTAATTAAAATAAGTTAAAAGACAAAATCAAGATATTTGTTTCAAATGCTTAAGATGACTCGAAAAACAAGTATAGAAAAATTATAAAAAAATTATTTTACTAGAATCATCTCATAATTTTAAAAAATTGAATAATATTTTTTGCAATTTTGTAAAATCGGAATTTAGTAACATTTTGTGATTTTAAATGCATGAGAATGACTACATTAGATTGAATTTGTGCATATGTTGATAACTAGACATGGTACAAGTTTTATAAACAAATGTGGACTTTACCTCTAAGTTAATGAGCCTAATGGATGTACTTCAATTGTGCCTACGTGTGGCAATAAGTTGACAAATTCAAGCATACATGATGTGGCAAGTTGAACTAGGAGCCTTCATGTGGCGAGCACTAATTTGCCCAGTATGTGCACTAGTACGCCTTTGGCCTAGATATAAAAAATGTGGAGCTACAAGAAATGTAGAAACCATCGAGTTGATAATTAAGTTCAATGGGTGAGTTTGTGATGGCTTCTGTAGGTGATGTAAGGTGCTTAGAAATTTTGAGGACATCTAGACAGGAGAAGCTGCTGAATCCTCTTGGAAGATGGTGGCAACGGGCCTTATGGCTGGACAATAGGTTGTCTTGCCATCGCTTTTTAAAAAAGACTATAGATCATCCAACGAGATGCCAATTAAGGCTTTATGAAACCTCTTAACTGGCTGAAAATACTCTCTTCTAACTAAGGATCCAAAAATTAATTGCATAAAGCTTAATGGCATTTTAAGGGAGGGTCGGGTAATAGAATGGATTTCAATGAGACAGTGTTAGTAACTCTACACATTACTTTTTGAGTAAGGTATTTTCTGACCTTTTAAGGTGGGTGACAATACCCTCTTTTAACAAAGGGTTCAATAGGTACCTTCATAAAAGTTTAATGGAATTTTTAAAGACTGGTGAAGCCACCCTATTACCATGGGTTGGAAGAGAGGTTTAAGGATCGAGAAAGCCTTACAAGTGGACAAGTGATACACACTTTGAAGAGAAAGGGAAGCGACAATAGGTTATATTATTCATGTGAGTTAAAGGCTACATAAGGGTTTAGTATTTTTGTTATCAAAGCATGGTTTCCAAGGATTAGCTCCTAATTAGAAAGGCTTTGATTGAGCTCTCAGGAAAGAAACTTGGACTCCAAAACCCTGGTCATTGAAGAAGAGCTTAAGGAATTTGGAGGAACCAAAAGTTTTTTAAAGATAGGTCAATTGTTTAGAAGAGCACTACTATTTGATCTTCTTAATCACCATTAATGACATTTAACATTCTGTGATTTTGCAAACCCTAACTGCCCCCTTAGGGCCATACAAATGTGATTAATGATGACTCTGCTAGATTAAATTCTTACCAACATTCATCCTAACTTGCACAAATCAAAATTAACGTAGTGGAGGATTGCTCCCACTAAATTGTCACAAGTTGAAACATACATTTCCTTTCCTCCAGTATTTTTTTCATATCAAAAGTACACAGAGAAGCATATATAAATAATTCTCAAACAATATAAAAAGTTGTTAAATACTGAAATATAAAATGCACATACTACAAAAGTCAAATTTATTCAAAATTTTTACAATTCGATAGTCTTACAAAAGTAATTCACTTTGCTAATTACTAGCCCGATTCTTACCCTTTCTTGAAAAAAAAAGCATATTATAAGATAAATTATATGCTCAATGAAATAATCAATGCTAAAATAAAACTCAATAGACATAAATACATAACATATATATATTGATCAACTAGTATAAGTAACGATAGGAATAACAATAAGCTTGTTCAAAAATTTAAAAATATAGAATACATGAATTGTATATAGCATAAAAAATAGTGATCAACAATAATCAAATTGTTATTGGCCTTGATTTTATTTATTCTATTATGCAAAATCTGTCCACCATTACTTCTAATTTCGTTTTAATTTTTTACTTTCTTAACTTATGAATGTCACTTTTATTTGCATAAGCTTTGACATTTTTTTTTATTGAGGGGTCACTCAGCCTGTCAGCTATCATAATGTTTGGTAAAATTTGATCGTCCCAAACATAACACTTATCCACAATGCTTTAATACTAAATGGGTCATTCCAATCTTAGTATCAAGAGTCAAAAAATCGAGTTTTTTTTTATAACTACCTTTGCCTTTCTTTTGGAGTTCTTTCTGTACCTGTCACAACACATGACATTCTTTTGATCACTTTCTTCTATTAAAGATCATTTTTATATGCAATTTCAACTTATATGTATGTACTTGCAAGCTATTCTATTATTTAACAGGCACAAAATACAATGAGAATGATAAAGAACAATTTTTATATTCACCAACTAACCAACACACTTCATGCATTAAATAACATTAACAAGAACAACAACATCTCCTTTATCCCATTAAGTGGGGTTGACTACATGAATTCTATTCTCCATTATGCTCTATTGAGGGTCATGTTTTTTTTAATTATAATAAATTACAATATCATATTTCAAACTCTTATCTATAATTACATTTGCACCATTCCTAGTGCGACTCATACTTGAATGTCAAAGTTTATAACCTAAGTTATCAATTTTCTTAGTCTTTTATCCAATTCATTTAGTTCCATGAATGCATTAGATGTTTATCTTCGTATGAACTACAATAGCTTCTAATTCTATTAATTTACATGTGAGAGTACATATTTTCCAAGATCCTATTTTGATATTAATTTCATGGACTAATTTCCTTGATCGCATCCGTCTATAATGTGGATCACTTGGTTATTTAATACTACACTCGAGCGCCGGTGTAGCGGTCCTTACACACTTTTCACTGTATTATGGTCTTATAACACGCTGTTTCTATAGGATGCCCTAACATTTACACAATGATTTACATGATTCATGTAAGAATTTTTTGATAAAAAATTTATGTTGGTTGTCGACCTCCTAACGTAAACACTTTTTGTATCTGAGGCTTGTGACCCGATAATGACAGTGTTAAATAACAAGAAATGAAAGAAAATATACCCATAAAAATTTTTGTAATTGAATTTTTAACTATGAACATATTTATTATTTTAATTAATATTTTTATTAAGCCTCTCAAGGTCGATAGTCCTACGCTTGCTGTCACCAGACCCTCTGTGGCTCAAGAGATACCACTCAACTAGCTCCGAATGTGGTATGGATTGACATTACTCACAACGGGTATTGACAGAAGGTTGAAATAGAATCACACCTTATTGCTCTCATTGTAGTATGTTTGGCCGGAGTTCTACTGTTTGCTATCGCTTGCATCCTCATCTAAGGCCGAATATTCGGATGAGGAATGAGGTCTATTCTAGGAGGAAGAAGAAGAATGGAGGCCGACTCGAGCTCGAGAATTTATTGGATGATACATTGGTTACTACCGATAATGACACTCATCTTACCAATTTATTAGCTAACTCCTTTCCTAGAACTAGAGACAAAGGCAAGGCAAAATTAGTTTGCTCTCTAGCTACCTGATACTCTGTATTTTTGCACTTTTTGATTTTTTTTTAGGTATCTCATGTATTTTGCTGTATTTTTCTTTTTGGAATCATTTGATATGGTGGTTATCGTGTGGGCAGAGTGTCATGTTTGGGCCCTCTCACACAATCTATCTGCATCTTACTTTCCTTTGGGCTTTCTAAAAAAAAAATATAGATCGTGTGAGAGAGCCCAAACATGACACCCTGTCCACACGATAACTACCATATCAAATAATTCTAAAAAGAAAAAATACAACAAAGTACATGAGAGACCTAAAAAAAAAATCAAAAAGTGCCAAAATACGGAGTATCAGTTAGCCAGAGAGCGACCCAATTTTGCCTTGCCTTTGTCTCTAGTTCTAAGGAGTCAACTAATAAATTGGTAAGATGAGTGTCATTATCGGTAGTAATCAATGTATCATCCAATAAATTCTCGAGCTCGAGTCGGCCTCCATTTTTCTTCTTTCTCCTGAAATAGACCTGTCATTCCTCATCCGAATATTCGGCCTTAGATGAGGATGCAAGAGATGGCAAATAATAGAACTTTGACCAAACATACTACAATGAGAGCAATAAGAAGGTGTGGTTCTATTTCAAGCTTTTGTCAATACCCGTTGTGAGTAGTATCAATCCATACCTCATTCGGAGCTAGTTGAGTGATATATCTCTCAACTAACAGAAAAACCACAGAGGCTTACAGTAAGAAGTTGCTAAAAAGTAAAGAATTTTCATGTTGAACAGATGTAATTTTAACCCCGGAAACTTTATCCAAACAGGAATGATAAGTGACTTCACTTTTGGATCAAAATCGACAGTCCACTTCAAAATTTTCATAAAACGGTTATAGATCTTGATAACTTTTCTAAAGAAAATGCGAGTGTAATTCGCATCGTGAGATAGCTAAATAAGTATATGTCGGTCGTCGCGTAAGCCAATATTTCAATTGCTCAATAGCTTCATAACATCAAACTCTTTCCGAACAATCTCCAGTTTTGGGTAATCATAAAGGAATTTTCCCACTGAAGCAAAACGTCAAGAGGACGCGAGAGTACTGGTTTCAACCTCAGTGAGAATAAGAACAAATTTTACATTTTTTTGCGAGGCTTTTTAATGAAAGTGTGATCACCACCACCTTCAAGAGTGAAGTGGAAAGATTGAGGAACATTGCAGGACTTGCCAGAATGAAAACCAGACTCTGAACCTGAAAGAGGAGCACGAGTAGGAATAAGGAAGTCGTCGGCAAGTGCATTGGAATAAGAACGCGTCATCGAGGCCATAGCAGATCTCGTAGCTGTCGGCGTCTTTTGCTGAATCCCGAAATCTTGTAGCAGTTGACGTCTTGTGCTGATAGCGTGAACTGCGTCTCTTGCTGAGAGTGTTGGGCGTCAGGATGAAGGGACAAAGCAGTCGGTGTCTCCTGCTGAGAGCGTCGAGAAGAAGTTAAAGTCGGGACGACCCAGTCGTGTCGTGCGACGCAAACGAGGGTCAATGTTCTACTGTTAGGGTTTCACCTCATGACGAACCCTAGCATCTACTACACGGGATATCTCGCGTCGTCTATATATATATATATGTATGCGTGTGTGTCTGCGCGGTCGCAACCAGTGGCCTATTGTATGACAACTTTGGTGTAAGTTCCCTATGTTCGAATCCATCTGAGTCGAATTAAGCACATATGGGGTGGATAGATAAATATTCAATATATCCATTATATAAATATTATTCCCCAAATCCCTTCCAAATGCCCAAAGCAGGAGCATTACTCCCTTGTATACCACTCCCAGCATTCTGCCCTGGTTTGGCCCACTACAATGCCCCATTCGCGGAAAAGTGAAGGCAGCGAGGAAATTGAGGGTTGCTTGGTAAGGATATATGAATATATAATAATTAAATTAATTAAATTCAATTAAATCACTACCCTGAATTTTCATCAGCTTGTTTATGTGCAAATTTTTTATTTGTTAGTGTTCCAATTGATATTAATAGTTAGTAATTTAATTAATTGCGTTTGAGTTAAAATTAATAAATTTAAAAACTAATTTTATAATATTAAATTTTTTAGCAGTTCATATATATTTATATATATCAGTGATCGATACAATATGCAGAATTTTAAAAACTAATTAAGATGAATTTTAGGAGATTTGAAAAATGCAATATCTTTAAAATAAACTAAAATCAGCCAATTAGCGATATTTGTATATTACAGAATTATAGTTCATAGGCATGTCCGGAGGCAATTAAGCAAATTCTTTAACTTCAATAAAACCATCAAAAAGGATGTTGGAATTTGATGCTTGCCAAAGAAAATATATTAGCAATGACGGTCAAATTATGAGAACTGTTTTAGTTCCCTAGCTCTGTTGAATTAATTATGTTGACATCTAACTATTACGTTTCAGCAATAGATTCTAAGTAGAGTTGGTTGGTGCATTACAATCACGGTGGATCTATAAGCAAGGATTCAGTTGACACAACCTATTGGATAGGATGAGAAGTAATTGAATGGAAGGCATCAGCTAAAGATAACTTAAAAAATGGCTCCAAGGAGACTACTAAGGCACCAAGGTGGGTTGCCATCAGGTGAGAAGGCATCGACAAAAGCCAAAATAAATAGATTGCAGTCCCCAAGGTGATGTCTCCTAAGTCGACAAGGAGACTTTTCTTTTGGTGCCAAAATAAGGTGTCACCAAGATAGAAGGTGTCAATAGAAGCTAACCAAAAGAGATGTATCTAAGGTAGGAAGGCATATACAATTTTTATTGAAAGAAATGCTAGGGACATCTTTGGCTGGGTTTTAAGGTGTCGGTACGGTGTAATTGGCTAGCCGAAGATTTAGAACTATCGAAAGGAAATCTGTGGTCAACTAGCCTAGGAGAGTTTCTAATGGACAGCATCTATTTAGCAAGGAAGCGCTAACCAACATGATTTTTTTGTTCAGTTGTCTTGAACATGATTTTTTTGTTCAGTTTGCACCATTTGGTGACCAATTAGTAAGCATTGAGAATTAACCAACATGGCATTAGTTGGCTTGATAGGGACTCCAATTTTGTGATGAGTAGGCTCCTAACCAGTCTTTACCTGATGGGTTGAGATCACACCAACCCAGCATTACTTGGCTTAGGGATGAATTTTGGTTGAGAATGGATTGCCCAATAAGAGTTCATTAAGACTCTGGAGGTGTGTTATATAAGATTTAGGGAGGGCAAAAGGTTTGAAATTTGGGCCTGAACCAATTGATTCAAAGGGTTAGAGTAGGCTTTAGTTCAGCTAGTCTTGGGCTTCAACTTGAGCCAAGGATGAAGGTATCTTCTTGGCTGTTAAGTGTGCTAGGTTCAGCTACTAATTTGAGGTGGCGGGGCATGTTCCCTAGAGGAGCTATGGGGGCAATGAGATCCTAGCTAGGGCATTCATATGGTGACTAGGTTTAGACTATGGTTTTGATATCTAAAGAAGGACTTTAGAGGGTCAATTGATGCTATATAAGATCTATTGATGATTAATTGTATGTCATAATAGAAATAATTCTTATTCATGTCAACCAACTTGCTGTTAGAGGTTGACTATCTTGATTGGCCTTCAATAAGCAATCTCTTCCATTGCTTTTCGTCATTGCCACCATTGAGTTTATAATTTTTTTTTTTTTTTTTTTAATAAAGGACGATTTTTTTGTATCTTCTAAGATTTATGATATCTCAATTATATAAAATGATGTTTATGGAATGATGGTGAAAAGCATAATAATAAGAAAAGTTGATCCCCTTCATCAACAATTATATTAATATCTTTAATATCACAAAATATTGAACTAAATTTGTTTAAATGTGATTTGATTAGCATTCCTTCTTTATAATGCTTGCTTTTCATAGAGTTTGTTGTGGAGTTGTCTTGAACAATTACTCTAGTTTGAGATGTAAACCTTCTACGATTGACTTCTGAAATATCATTGTCAATGTCTTATTTCTACGTATTTGGATTATTATACTTAGTTTTTTGGTCTTTTCATATTTACTTATTGGCATCAGCATCTTCAAACTCGTTATGAATGCCTTTATTAGATCTTCTTGGGAAAGAACACAATGCATTGGCACATTAAACCTTTTTTAATTTAACATCATTTTCATCAATTTTAAAACTGTGCTTTAACACCAGTTTGCTGTAATGAGTGGAAGCATCATAAAGATCGAAATGATATGCTTTAGCAAATCACAAACAAGGGAAAAAGTCTTTGAAGATACTAAGATTTTTGTTGTTTGACTTCAATTATAAGCTTACATCTATGGTAGGTAAGCGTGGATTTAATCTAATATTGAAACCACAGGAGATGTAAGAAAAAGATGGAATACTCATTTCCCCTTTCAAATACCATATACGCACTCTTACAATAAAGGGAATCTCAAACGTAATATTTTAGATTAGATTAACTACAATGAAGTTTTTTGTAGCTACAATGATGAATTCTCTACTTCTCCAATGAAGCCTTCACCTGCAAGATGGCATGTTGAAATGAATGAGAGATCAAGTTATTTTTATAATTTATATTTTTTAAAATCTGGCTAAGGATCCACTTTATATAGAGCTGACTAAAACCAAAAAAAGAAAAAAAGAAAAAAATATAATAATAATAATAATAATAATAATAATAATAGTAATCATAATAATAATAGTAATGCTAATAATAGTAATCATAATAATAATAGTAACAATAATACTAATAATAATAGTAATGATGATGATGATTAGTAATAGTAAAAAAAACTTTATTGTTCATCACCTCATCCCAACTTCCAAGACCCAATTCTGAGATTTGACAAGGATGCCATGCCATCAGTCTAATGTAACTTCATGTGCTCTGCTGGAGAATTCTAAGAATTCTATTAAAAAATAGGTGAGTCAACATTATTAATTTACGTCTATTCCTCTTTATATCTTCTTATCCCATCAGACAATTCTTAAAGGCTATTTCTTATTTATTTACCCATAATACTATATAATCAATTTAAGATTCTTAAACATGTTGCATCTAAGTATTATTTTATCTATTAACAACATTGATTAATAATTAATATTACATCACTAAATTTTCATATCATATGCTTAATCTTTGTTTTAATGACTCTAAAACCTGTATCTCTTAAACATTTGTCCATTTTTCTAATTTATTATATGTTTTCTCAATTTTCTTACCATTTAAAATCATGTCATTGACAAAAGTATGCACTATGACTCCTCAATTTGGGTACTTACTTTTGGCGGCCTTTGGAACCAATATGTTTGCAACTATCCAACATAGGACTATTCCCACTGTTCCATGTTCTTAATCATTATGGATTTTGATTTGCTCACCACCCTTTTCTGGTGAGACTTATAGATTTATTCTAATCATTATACCTCAATTTTATTTATTTATATCAAATTTAAAAGAATTTTTTTTTTTCCTTTTAACTACCTATGTATTCTCACTTCACGGCCAGTCTCATTAATAATGTATGATTTATGTTTTGTCTCTCTTCAAACTTCTATAAAAATGTTCTTAATGAAATTAGTCATTTTACCCATATCAAGTTTTGCTTAAGTATAAGTTTTATTTGTCTATTTTTCTAGATTTATCTGTAAGTTTAAGCATTTTTTATCTTTTAAATTCTACCTTCGTATTCTAGGTATTTTTTTCTTTTCAAAAACAATGTCCTTTTTTGTGGGTATAAACGATCATCCTTTCTCTTACAATTTACAGCCAAACTGCACCTGTAGAAACACTTCACTAGATGATATTTTCATCTCCATAAGAAATAATATTTGTTTAGTTCTTTTTTACACTACGTGAAGTTTTAATATAAATTATTAATGTTTTTTTCTTGTTTTTTTTATTCAAGAATGCTGTTCACTGACACATTTTCTTCTAAAGGTGGCCATCTCTCTATATAACATCTTAACAAACTCATTACTGCCACTAGTTTCCTATCCACTTCATTTTCTTTTGTGGGCAAATTCTTAACACACTTCATGTGTCAGTCAAGTGACTTGGGAGTCCAAGCAGTATATAGAAAGCCTCTTGGCCTCTGTTTTTTGGTATCCTTTAGGAATGCAGCTTTTAATTTAAGAACATACCGAACGCTTGTTCTGGTTCTAACGTTCTTCTCCTATGCTGGTTACCATGCCACTAGAAAAACCACAAGTATTGTTAAAAGTGTGCTTGATCCCAAGAAAGCAGACTCAAACTTTTTAGCTTGGCCGTTTCCTAGCAATATTCTGTTATTCTATAATCAAGAAGAGAAACCACTGCACTCTAGTGGTTGGTCTCCATTTAACAGTCCAAATGGTTCAGCGATGCTTGGGGTGATTGACGTTGCTTTCCTGTCGGTATACTCAATTGGCATGTTTTTTGCTGGACATTTAGGAGATCGTTTGAACCTGCAATTCCTTCTTACTATAGGAATGGTTGGGACTGGCTTGTTTACTGCCCTCTTCGGCATTGGTTACTGGTTAAACATTCACAGTTTCTACTATTACTTGGTAGTTCAGATATTTGCAGGTTTGTTTCAATCTACTGGATGGCCTTCAGTTGTAACTGTTGTTGTTAACTGGTTTGGAAAGAGGAAGAGGGGATTGATCATGGGAATATGGAATGCCCACACTTCAGTTGGAAATATCTCTGGCTCATTGATTGCTTCTGCTTTGTTGAGTTATGGGTGGGGCTGGTCTTTTGTCATTCCTGGCCTTCTTATTTCAGTCATTGGACTGACTGTATTTCTTTTCTTGCCTGAGAGTCCTGAGGTTGTTGGAATAGACAAAAAAGATGCACAGTTGAAGCCTAGCAGGGCTGGAAATGATGAGCTTCCTCTTGAAGGAAGAGAAGAAAAGATCAAGGATAAAGCAGTGGGATTTGTTGAGGCATGGTGGATACCTGGGGTTGCTCCATTTGCCTTTTGTCTTTTCTTCTCCAAATTGGTTGCTTATACTTTTCTCTACTGGCTTCCATTCTATATCAGTCACACAGGTACTTGATGATTGTCATGGGCTTTTATTTGCTATTGTTATGCTGTTGACTAATGCTGAGATCTGTAGGATTTCTTGTGCCTTCAGTATTAAGTTTAAGTTTCTTAATGCATGAGGACTCGAGCTACATATGAATTTCACTTGATATTTTATAGAAAAAGAATCCAACGTGAACCCTTGAAGTTTTTTCAGTTAAATGGATCTATCTAGCGGTGTTTGTAAAGTGTTATCTTGACATATGCATTATTCTTACTATTGAATCAATAAAATTTATTCTTCTTTATTAACTTCTGGCATTAACAAATAACTAAGCTAGTTATAGTTTTTCCATCCAGGCATGCATCTGATTCTGCGATATTTTGACAAATCTGGGTTGATTAACGTGTCTCCTTGTATAATTAGAACTGACATGTCTCAAATACTTCAAAACCTTATATTCTAGTTTCATGAGCTAAAACACCATTAGAGCTTGCAAAAGTGTGTTGCAATTTAAATTTGGGAAAAGAAGTGAAAGACAATGGTTTTCCATTACTTCTGAGGGATACATAAGGCATTACAATTATTTGTATAAATGTTTACCTCTTTTATTTCTATTATCTTTCATTGTACTTGTTTTAAACACATGGTCTATTTTTCATATTTTTTATTACGTTGGATGGTACTCCCATAATGTAGCCATTTCTCAATCAATTTATGCATTACAAGGTAAAAATGAGAAAAAAAAAAAGAAGCCAACAATAGAAGACAGTGATTGATATGAGACGTAATGTGGTCTAGATCCTATAAAGACTAATAGTGATAGTTGATTGATAATTTGATTAGATTACTTGGATCTTAGCTTCTAAGCGATGAATTAAAACACCAATATGATATGCCCATGGATACGAGTTCATCATTAAATAGTATTGCTGCCAACGTAGCAAGTTGGTAAAAAACTCCATCTAAAAAATTTTGGTTTGGAAGTGAAAAAAGGTTTTAGTGCAAGTTTCTTCTATTGTCTATCATAACAAACTATTTTAATATAATAATAGCAGGATTACAGTGAACAAATCTCCATAGTCATAGCTCCAAATTTTTGTGAAATAACTTGCATTTATTGGCAAATAGTACGCAATGCAAAAAAGGACTCATGTAGACGACCCCACTTAGTGGGATAAAGGTTTGCTGTTGTTCTGACTAAGATTTTGAAACTACTAGTGAACTGAAAGATGTTATTACTTGGTAAACAATGTTACTATGAAATTGACAACAAANTTAGTCATTATGGATTTTGATTTGCTCACCACCCTTTTCTGGTGAGGCTTCTAGATTTATTCTAATCATTATTCCTCAATTTTACTTATTTATATCTAATTTAAAAGATTTTTTTTTCCTTTTAACTACCTGTGTATTCTCACTTCACGGCCAGTCTCATTAATAATGTATGATTTATGTTGTGTCTCTCTTCAAACTCCTATAAAAATGTTCTTAATGAAACTAGTCATTTATCCATATCAAGGTTTGCTTAACTATAAGTTTTATTTGTCTAATTTTCTAGATTTATCTTGTAAGGTTAAGCATTTTTTATCTTTTAAATTCTACCTTCGTATTCTAGGTATTTTTTTTCTTTTGAAAACAATGTCCTTTTTTGTGGGTATAAACGATCACCCTTTCTCTTACAATTTACAGCCAAACTGCACCTATAGAAACACTTCACTAGATGATATTTTCATCTCCATAAGAAATAATATTTTTTTAGTTCTTTTTTTACACTACGTGAAGTTTTAATATAAATTATTAATGTTTTTTTCTTGTTTTTTTTATTCAATAATGCTGTTCACTGACACATTTTCTTTTACAGGTGGCCATCTCTCTATATAACATCTTAACAAACTCATTACTGCCACTATTTTCCTATCCACTTCATTTTCTTTTGTGGGAAAATTCTTAACACACTTCATGTGTCAGTCAGGTGACTTGGGAGTCCAAGCAGTATATAGAAAGCCTGTTGGCCTCTGTTTTTTGGTATCCATTAGGAATGCAGCTTTTAATTTAAGAACATACCGAACGCTTGTTCTGGTTCTAACGTTCTTCTCCTATGCTGGTTACCATGCCACTAGAAAAACCACAAGCATTGTTAAAAGTGTGCTTGATCCCAAGAAAGCAGACTCAAATTTTTTTGCTTGGCCATTTCCTAGCAATTTTCTGTTATTCTATAATCAAGAAGAGAAACCACTGCACTCTAGTGGTTGGTCTCCATTTAACAGTCCAAATGGTTCGGCGATGCTTGGGGTGATTGACGTTGCTTTCCTGTCGGTATACTCAATTGGAATGTTTTTTGCTGGACATTTAGGAGATCGTTTGAACCTGCGATTCCTTCTTACANTCGGTATACTCAATTGGAATGTTTTTTGCTGGACATTTAGGAGATCGTTTGAACCTGCGATTCCTTCTTACAGNATACTAAGCATTGAAAATCCACACTTACCTACCATAGATGTAATCTTATAATTGAAGTCAAACAACAAAAATATTAGTATCTTCAAAGACATTTTTTCTCTCGTTTGTGATTTGCTAAAGCTGTAATGAGTGTAATCTTATATCTCCTGTTCTCATGTTCTTAATCATTATGGATTTTGATTTGCTCACCACCCTTTTCTGGTGAGGCTTCTAGATTTATTCTAATCATTATACCTCAATTTTACTTATTTATATCAAATTTAAAAGATTTTTTTTTTCCTTTTAACTACCTGTGTATTCTCACTTCACGGCCAGTCTCATTAATAATGTATGATTTATGTTGTGTCTCTCTTCAAACTCCTATAAAAATGTTCTTAATGAAACTTGTCATTTTATCCATATCAAGTTTTTCTTAACTATAAGTTTTATTTGTCCAATTTTCTAGATTTATCTTGTAAGGTTATCTTAATGAAACTAGTCATGTATTTGGGGGCTCATTTCATGTTTTTATTGCTCCCCTTTTGCTGCAATACATGCTGGAAATTGTTTTATGAGGTAAAAAAAAAAAATAATATGTTTGGGGCTCATTTCATGCTTCCTATTTTGCCCCATGTATTGGATTCGATTTGCCCTTTTTCTTGGGCTCGGTTGTGGCTTTATGGAATCTGATTTTTATGACCCTGTTTTAGCCCATTTAGTGGGATCGAATTGAGATGTAATCTTACAAAATATTATTTCAATGTGTGTTTGATGTAGCTACAAATTCATCATTGTAGCTAGAAAAAACTTCATTGTAGTTAATCTAATCTAAAATATTACGTTTGAGATTCCCTTTATTGTAAGAGTGCGTATATGGTATTTGAAAGGGGAAATGAGTATTCCATCTTTTTCTTACATCTCCTGTGGTTTCAATATTAGATAAAATCCACACTTACCTACCATAGATGTAATCTTATAATTGAAGTCGAACAACAAAAATCTTAGTATCTTCAAAGACATTTTTTCTCTCGTTTGTGATTTGCTAAAGCTGTAATGAGTGTCGTCTTACATCTCATGTTCTTAGTCATTATGGATTTTGATTTGCTCACCACCCTTTTCTGGTGAGGCTTCTAGATTTATTCTAATCATTATACCTCAATTTTACTTATTTATATCAAATGTAAAAGATTTTTTTTTTCCTTTTAACTACCTGTGTATTCTCACTTCACGGCCAGTCTCATTAATAATGTATGATTTATGTTGTGTCTCTCTTCAAACTCCTATAAAAATGTTCTTAATGAAACTAGTCATTTATCCATATCAAGGTTTGCTTAACTATAAGTTTTATTTGTCTAATTTTCTAGATTTATCTTGTAAGGTTAAGCATTTTTTATCTTTTAAATTCTACCTTCGTATTCTAGGTATTTTTTTTCTTTTGAAAACAATGTCCTTTTTTGTGGGTATAAACGATCACCCTTTCTCTTACAATTTACAGCCAAACTGCACCTATAGAAACACTTCACTAGATGATATTTTCATCTCCATAAGAAATAATATTTTTTTAGTTCTTTTTTTACACTACGTGAAGTTTTAATATAAATTATTAATGTTTTTTTCTTGTTTTTTTTATTCAATAATGCTGTTCACTGACACATTTTCTTTTACAGGTGGCCATCTCTCTATATAACATCTTAACAAACTCATTACTGCCACTATTTTCCTATCCACTTCATTTTCTTTTGTGGGAAAATTCTTAACACACTTCATGTGTCAGTCAGGTGACTTGGGAGTCCAAGCAGTATATAGAAAGCCTGTTGGCCTCTGTTTTTTGGTATCCATTAGGAATGCAGCTTTTAATTTAAGAACATACCGAACGCTTGTTCTGGTTCTAACGTTCTTCTCCTATGCTGGTTACCATGCCACTAGAAAAACCACAAGCATTGTTAAAAGTGTGCTTGATCCCAAGAAAGCAGACTCAAATTTTTTTGCTTGGCCATTTCCTAGCAATTTTCTGTTATTCTATAATCAAGAAGAGAAACCACTGCACTCTAGTGGTTGGTCTCCATTTAACAGTCCAAATGGTTCGGCGATGCTTGGGGTGATTGACGTTGCTTTCCTGTCGGTATACTCAATTGGAATGTTTTTTGCTGGACATTTAGGAGATCGTTTGAACCTGCGATTCCTTCTTACAATAGGAATGGTTGGGACTGGCTTGTTTACTGCCCTCTTCGGCATTGGTTACTGGTTAAACATTCACAGTTTCTACTATTACTTGGTAGTTCAGATATTTGCAGGTTTGTTTCAATCTACTGGATGGCCTTCAGTTGTAACTGTTGTTGTTAACTGGTTTGGAAAGAGGAAGAGGGGATTGATCATGGGAATATGGAATGCCCACACTTCAGTTGGAAATATCTCTGGCTCATTGATTGCTTCTGCTTTGTTGAGTTATGGGTGGGGCTGGTCTTTTGTCATTCCTGGCCTTCTTATTTCAGTCATTGGACTGACTGTATTTCTTTTCTTGCCTGAGAGTCCTGAGGTTGTTGGAATAGACAAAAAAGATGCACAGTTGAAGCCTAGCAGGGCTGGAAATGATGAGCTTCCTCTTGAAGGAAGAGAAGAAAAGACCAAGGATAAAGCAGTGGGATTTGTTGAGGCATGGTGGATACCTGGGGTTGCTCCATTTGCTTTTTGTCTTTTCTTCTCCAAATTGGTTGCTTATACCTTTCTCTACTGGCTTCCATTCTATATCAGTCACACAGGTACTTGATGATTTTCATGAGCTTTTATATGCTAATGTTATGCTGTTGACTAATGCTGAGATCTGTAGGATTTCTTGTGCCTTCAGTATTAAGTATAAGTTTCTTAATGCATGAGGACTCGAGCTACATATGAATTTCACTTGATATTTTATAAAAAAAGAATCCAACGTGAACCTTGAAGTTTTTGTCAGTTAAATGGATCTATCTAGCGGTGTTTGTAAAGTGTTTTCTTGACATATGCATTATTCTTACTATTGAATCAATAAAATTTATTCTTCTTTATTAACTTCTGGCATTAACAAATAACTGAGAGCTAGTTATAGTTTTTCCATCCAGGCATGCATCTGATTCTGCAATGTTTTGACAAATCTGGGGGTGTCTCCTTGTATAA
Source organism: Phalaenopsis hybrid cultivar (assembly GCA_002079205.1). NCBI lineage: Eukaryota > Viridiplantae > Streptophyta > Magnoliopsida > Asparagales > Orchidaceae > Phalaenopsis > Phalaenopsis hybrid cultivar. The sequence goes on along the minus strand of JXCR01122419.1, from coordinate 285,173 downwards.
TTAGAACTGACATGTCTCAAATACTTCAAAACCTTATATTCTAGTTTCATGAGCTAAAACGCCATTAGGGCTTGCAAAAGTGTGTTGCAATTTAAATTTGGGAAAATAAATGAAAGACAATGGTTTTCCATTACTTCTGAGGGATAAGGCATTCCAATTATTTGTATAAATGTTTACCTCTTTTATTTCTATTATCTTTCATTGTACTTGTTTTAAACACATGGTCTATTTTTCATATTTTTTATTACGTTGGATGTTACTCCCATAATGTAGCCATTTCTCAATCAATTTATGCATTACAAGCTAAAAATGAGAAAAAAAAAAAGAAGCTAACAATAGAAGACAGTGATTGATATGAGACGTAATGTGGTCCAGATCCTATAAAGACTAATAGTGATAGCTGTTTGATAATTTGATTAGATTACTTGGATCTTAGCTTCTAAGCAATGAATTAAAACACCAATATGATATGCCCATGGATACGAGTTCATCATTAAATAGTAGTGCTGCAAACGTAGCAAGTTGGTAAAAAACTCCAACTAAAAGATTTTGGTTTGGAAGTGAAAAAAGGTTTTAGTGCAAGTTTCTTCTATTGTCTATCATAACAAACTATTTTAATATAATAATAGCAGGATTACAGTGCACAAATCTCCATAGTCATAGCTCCAAATTTTTGTGAAATAACTTACATTTATTGGCAAATAGTACGCAATGGAATAAAGGACTCATGTAGCCGACCCCACTTAGTGGGATAAAGGTTTGCTGTTGTTCTGACTAAGATTTTGAAACTACTGGTGAACTGAAAGATGTTATTACTTGGTAAACAATGTTACTATGAAATTGACAACAACTCATGATATAATTTAAGAAATAGAATGCTGCTAAGTGAAGTAAAGTATATTCAGGTTTGATTGTTAACAACCTGGTAGAATGAAATAATGATGTTTTAACTGAATATCTATCCTTAACTGATCTAGATCTCATTGACTATTGAATTCTACAGCCATTGGAGGTGAATATTTATCCAATTCGAAGGCTGGAGCCTTATCAACATTGTTCGATATCGGTGGTGTGTTTGGTGGCATCTTAGCAGGTCACATATCTGACAACCTTAATGCACGGGCAATCACAGCTGCTAGTTTTATGTATTGTGCCATCCCTGCACTCTTCTTTTACCGAGTTTATGGGAGCACTTCCCTCTTCTGCAATGGTGCTCTCATGATCATTACAGGCTTGTTTGTGAATGGTCCTTATGCTCTTATCACAACAGCAGTTTCAGCTGACCTTGGCACCCATGGCTCCCTGAAGGGGAATTCCAGGGCCTTGGCTACTGTGACGGGTATCATCGACGGAACGGGATCAATGGGCGCAGCCATTGGACCACTCTTGACTGGATATCTGTCAACACAAAGCTGGAGTGCAGTATTCACTATGCTTATAGTAGCTGCGCTCATGTCTGGTCTGTTACTTACGAGGCTTGTGGCGGCTGAGGTTAAGGTGAAATTGAGGGCGAGGTCTTCTATGTTGGAAGAAAGTCTATTAGTCTAATATGATTCACGGATGGTATATTAAACATTACAGACTTGCACTGGAAGCAGGATAGTGTTGGAACAAGGAGATATTTGGTTGTCATTTATTTAGATGAATATTTAAATTTGTTAAGAGTATAAATTATAGAATAAATTCCAATACTTTACATTCTCAATTTTCTTCTTTCTCTTTGCCTTCGTGTCAAATGATACTTGTATGAATATTTGTACTATATTTTCTACTGAAAACATGTTCTGTAAAAGTTCAGTCTGAAAGTCTTACTCAGATTTCTGCTTTGATCAAGCTTCTTCTTCGGTTATTTTCTTGGCATGTAGGCAGTGCAATTAAAGAACAACAAAAGCCAAAGTAGTGGGATTTATTTATGAGCGTCATTTTGTATTACGAGAATGTGAATATTTTACACCTGGGTAGAAATACAAATGAACTAAATTTTTTGTTTTTCTATGATATTTACTGAATGCATCTTTCCCATAGTTACATTAATGAATAAAGGCCTATGACAAAGCTTAAGAAGTGATCTTATGTTAAGTGTTATTTTGAGATTGTTGTAACTTTCAATGTTTATTTGTATCTCTTAAGATGAGATGTTTGTGTGTGTTGTTGACCCCTTGCACATCAATTGGATGGCAACATACATCTTTTTAACTTGGTCAAAATGCTTACATTTTTTTGTAAAGAGCACTCAATTGATTCAACTATCACTTCCACAAATGTGCCAAGGAAGTTACAGTAAGGGTCTGTTTGGGGCAGCTATAGTTTGAAGAAGCAGTTGTGAAGTTGTTGCAAAAGTAACTATTTTTCAAAAAGTTGTGGTGGCTATTATAAATTTATTGTAGCTTTCTGCAGCACAACACCTTACAGATCAAGTTGGAAAAAAAGCTTTTTACCATAAAAATTCTTAAAAAGCAGCAAGAAAGCAATTCTTTAAACAAAATTGTGGTGACATTCATAAAGTAAAGCTGAGATAAAGTTCTCCGAAACAAATCCTAAATATTCAATTGTTCAATAAGATGAGTGAAATAAATAATTACAAGTTATTTTTAATGTGATTTTTAAGTCAAAACAATTTTATGGATTATTATTATTGGTTTATTTATTTTTTAAATGTTAAAGCAAAAAAAAGGGAGAAAAAAATGAGAAAAGTCATGATGACACCATTAAAAAAAGTAAATGGTTGTAGAAAAGGAGAAGGTAGCGACTTGGCATTGTCTTATGCTGTGTTACAAAGCTTGCAAAATGAAGAAAGTGATCAGAAACTTGAGAGCACAGTGCCGAAAGAACCGCCACGCAAAGAGTTATGTTCAACGACGTTCCATGCAAATTGGAGCTAGCCAAGCCAAGTTGTGTTCCAAAATTAACTTCTTTCCAGAGAATTATTGCCTTATTTTGTGTTGAATTTTTTATTGTAAAGNGGTCTGTTACTTACGAGGCTTGTGGCGGCTGAGGTTAAGGTGAAATTGAGGGCGAGGTCTTCTATGTTGGAGCAAAGTCTATTAGTCTAATATGATTCACATTACAGACTTTCACTGGAAGCATGATAGTGTTGGAACAAGGAGAGATTTGGTTGTCATTTATTTAGATGAATATTTAAATTTGTTAAGAGTATAAATTATAGAATAAATTCCAATTCCTTACGTTCTCAATTTTCTTCTTTCTCTTTGCCTTCGTGTCAAATGATACTTGTATGATATTTGTAGTATATTTTCTACTGAAAACATGTTCTGTAAAAGTTCAGTCTGAAAGTCTTACTCAGATTTCTGCTTTGCTCAAGCTTGTTCTTCGGTTATTTTCTTGGTCATATAGGCAGTGCAATTAAAGAACAACAAAAGCCAAATTAGTGGGATTTATTTATGAGCGTCATTTTGTATTACGAGAATGTGAATATTTTACACCCTGGGTAGAAATACAAATGACCTAAATTTTATGTTTTTCTATGATATTTATTGAATGCATCTTTCCCATAGTTAACATTAATGAATAAAGGCCTATGACAAAGCTTAAGAAGTGATCTTATGTTAAGTGTTATTTTGAGATTGTTGTAACTTTCAATGTTTGTTTGTATCTCTTAAGATAAGATGTTTGTGTGTGTTGTTGACCCCTTGCATATCAATTGGATGGCAACATACATCTTTTTAACTTGGTCAAAATGCTTACATTTTTTTGTCAAGAGCACTCAATTGATTCAATTATCACTTCGAGAAATGTGTCAAGGAAGTTACAGTAAGGGTCTGTTTGGGGGGGCAGTTGTAGTTGTTTGAAGAAGCAGCTGTGAAGTTGTTGCAAAAGTAACTATTTTTCAAAAAGTTGTGGTGGCTATTATAAATTTGTTGTATTTTTAAATATTCAAATTGTAGCTTTTTGCAGCGCAACAGTTTACAGATCAAGTTGGAAAAAAAATTTTTACCATAAAAATTCTTAAAAAGCAGCAAGAAAGCAATTCTTCAAACAAAATTATGGTGACATCCATAAAGTAAAGCTGACATAAAGTTCTCCGAAATAGATCCTAAATATTAAATTGTTCAATAAGATGAGTGAAATAAATAATTACAAGTTATTTTTAATGTGATTTTTAAGTCAAAATAATTAAATTTTATGGATTATTATTATTGGTTTATTTATTTTTTAAATGTTAAAGCCAAAAAAAAAAGGGAGAAAAAAATGAGAAGTCGTGGTGACACCATTCAAAAAAGTAAATGGTTGTAGAAAAGGAGAAGGTAGCGACTTGGCATTGTCTTATGCTGTGTTACAAAGCTTGCAAAATGAAGAAAGTGATCAGAAACTTGAGAGCACAGTGCAAAAAGAACCGCCACCCAAAGAGTTATGTTCAAAGACGTTCCATGCAAAGTGGAGCTAGCCAAGCCAAGTTGTGTTCCAAAATTAACTTCTTTCCAGAGAATTATTGCCTTGTTTTGTGTTGAATTTTTTATTGTAAAGAGTGAATATCTATATATATATATATATATATATATATATATTGTAATGCAATTGATTGAATTGTTGCTGACTTGAATGAATTTGGAAGTTGCTTGAAATTCCCCCTTGGTTGAAGTGATTGAGCCTCTGCTCTTTGGTGATAGTTCAAACTTTTTTGTATTGTTATGATTCTACACGAGCATTGCTTTTTGAACCTCTCAAACACTTCTTCCTTCATTTGTTAGCAACCTTTTAAACCTGTAGATGTTCATGCTAAATATTCCCCACTCGTTGAAATCTTTGAGGCATTTAGCTACTCTATATATTTCTCCTCTCTTCATTATGTAATGNTCTACACATGAGCATTGCTTTTTGAACCTCTCAAACACTTCTTCCTTCATTTGTTAGCAACCTTTTAAACCTATAGATGTTCATGCTAAATATTCCCCACTCATTGAAATCTTTGAGGCATTTAGCTACTCTATATATTTCTCCTCTCTTCATTATGTAATCTTTTACTATCATTCCAAAGATTACTTCATTTCTTCACTTTTATAAAAAAATCTTAAACCCTTAGAAAGCNGTAATGTTTACTACCATTCCAAAGATTACTTCATTTCTTCACTTTTATAAAAAAATCTTAAACCCTTAAAAAGTTCTCAAACAAAACGTCTATCTTTCAGCCTAATTTAACGAAAGATCCCAACCCATCCAACCATTAAAGCGCCCTCTCATCTCTCCTATTCAACTACCATTACCTTTTGTCCATGCTCACCACCACCCTAGTCCCTTAAATAACTCTAAAATTCAAGCCTTCTCTTGGCATGTCCTTCTCTCTAACTTTCTTCTTGATACAACATCACAACCATCACTTCAAAAATCCATCCCTTATTCCTTTATCCTGGCCACCATTTAAGGAGAGTTTCCACATATGGTATTTAATCACCATAAAACCAAATAATTTAATTGCCTTTAAAATTTATTGGTTATTGGTATTCACTACATAATAATATTACTTGAATAAGAGATTAGTAAAACATTTGTGGAATTTAACTATTAATTCATATGTGCCAAATGATAGAATGGTCATGTGATATTTTAGGTCAAAACAAATGTAAAATATTTTAACTGAGAGCAAGGTATAAATTTATCATATGCTAAAATTAATAATGACATATTTTATCCCATATGAACCTTGAGATTCTTAATCCACTGCTAGTACCTACATAACTTGGTCATCCAAAAAATTGTTATTTAAATTAAAATTATTCACAATAATCTAAGAAAGATCGACCCATTTGAGTAGCACTAGCACATAGAGATGTGATTAAGGTTAAGCACCACTAAAGGAATAAGAATGACCTTATTATCCATTTAGGAAAGTTAAGGTAGAGGAACTAATCTTCGACGGTGTTAATGAATTTTATAAAATTTTAAATTTGATAGGATAGATGAAAGTATTATTTGATGGGTATAATTGGATGATTACTAAAGGGCTTTTTTTTTAAATGAAATAAGTTGGTAATCTAAAAATTTAGTAGAATACTATCTTAACTAAGGAGGAAAGGTTTGGGCGAGTCACACTGAATTGAATAATAATAGAAAATGTTATATTTAAAAAAATTATAAAAAATAGTTATATGAGTAGTTAAGATGAGATAATAAGATTTGTAGCTCTTTCTGAAGGTTTAGGAAGAAAATTTAGGTCTTGATAGATTTTTTTGACAAGTGGAATTAGGATTATGAACAAAATTTATATTGACCAATATATAATATGTTGAAACCTAAGAAAAATTATTTTTAACCTTAAGATTTTAATGTATCAAATATATTAGTTCTTTTGCATTAAAACTCTAGGAAAATTTAATTCATTATGTTTAGAATCTTTCGAGTGGGTTTCATATTGGAATAATTTTACATTCTTAAGTAATTTAATAAAAACTAGGTTAAGAGAATATCTCCCAAGCCAATAACATACTTGGCTTTTGAAAGTGGTCTTATAGTTAGGTAGCTACATTAAAAATAAAAGTAAATTTAGTATTATTTAATTATCTTTAAGTGAGTTTTGACTCACTGAATTGACAATGAAATAAGATTAGCTTCTACAAAATATTAGTTTTAGCCAACCAGATAATAGTTTTTTGCTTGAATTGTTGTTAATATTTAATCAAGTAAATATATTTTTAATACACTGGAAATATGGTAGAGATAAATAAAAGTTATTATTTGATAAAAAAACAAATTTGATAAATTCCAACAACTATCCAAAAATATAAGGTTTAGAAGAATCTACAAACTAACTTTCTTTGAATAGGATGGTCGCCAAGCTCTATCTCATTCTTTAAAACATCTCCAAATTAAAATTTTCACACACAAAAAACTATTTTAGTTCATTTACCCAACATTAAATTAGTTCTTATAAGTAAATTTTAAATAATAATAGAGAAGAAAATAGAGAAGGGGAAGGGTCACATCCGTGAATGATAAAAACAATGAGTGATTTTTCATGTATAACTATCCATAAGCATCACTTCAATGAGTTGTGCAACTACTCTTACCAAAAATTGATTATTTAAATAAACTTTATATATTTTTTATTTATTTAAACATAAATCCTTCTCTCATGATTATTGAAAACTCAAATTTCAAATTTTAAGAGCTTGAGATTTAAAATTCAAAAATTTAAATACTATAAATTTCATCAAACACACATCAAGAATGCATAAAATTTTACATATTATTCATTCATTATAAAAAAAAAAATAAATTTCCCAAATTCAGGGTTGTTGGTTGGAAAAAGAGGAAACAGATCTTTCTCATGCCCACCATAGGACATGAAAAAATTTTAATCAGATGCGTGTTTTGAAGAATAATATACTACTATGAAAGAAAAAGAATTACTTTAAAATGGATCTAGACATTCATATGAGAAAAATCTTTAAGACTTGTGGGTCTGCATAGCTAAAAACTTTTTCCCAACCTTTCTGGTGTAAGATAGAGTTTATTTCATTTGGAGCCTACTATCCCTACAAGGTTAAATCCTCATAGCTAATTAAATTATGGAAGCTGTGGCTCCTTAAAATACTCTTAAAGAAAGTATTGGCACATATCACACATGATTAGATGGTAAGTTGTCTTAAAGATTATTATTTTAGGACCTCAGATTGATGGATGGGTGTGAAAGAAATCAATTGGAGTGGAAAGGTTGGGGCTTACACTCCAATGATGATATGTCATATAAAGATGAACGAACAGGGTTAACCAACTATGGGATGAGACATGCCCGAGTAATTGGAATTGTAAATTTGTTAAAATATGTTGATTTTGGATTTTTAAATAAATTGTTTTGGTTTGAAAGAGTTTGATTTGGGTTGATTCAATTTAAAAAAGATTGATTTGGATTGATTTGATTTAAAAGAGTTTGATATGGATTGATTTGGTTTAAAATAGTTTGATTTGGATTGATTTGATTTGAAATAGTTTTATTTGGATTGGTTTGTTTTAAGAGAATTTGGTTTGAATTAATTTGGTTATGTAATTCACCTGAGCTGAAAATTTGAGTTGGCTGGATTTTGACTAATTTGAGTTAAAGAAAGTTTGTTTTAAGGTTGTTAATTTTTTTTTTGAATGTACTTGAAGTTTATTTGAAGGTTTGAAATGCTTAATATTTTGTTGAAGTATGTTGAATTTAATTGAAGTTTACTTATGATTTATTAAATTTTGGTGAAATTTATTTGAAGTTTGCTTGAATTTGGTTGAAGTTCAGTTGAAGTTTTTGAGTTTTTTTTTTTAAATTAGTTAAAAAGTTTATTTGTGGCTTGAAATTTGCTTGGAGCTAAATTTTAAAATTTTATTAGTTTTAAATTGTTTTAAAATGAATTAGGTTTTAGTTTTGAAAGGTTCTCAAGTATTTTAAAAGTTTAAGTTTTGAACTCTTAAAATATTTTTGAGATTTATAAGTTTAAGTTTTGAAAAGATTTAGATGTATTAAAAGTTTAAATTTTGAAGAATTAAGGGTATTAAAGTTCTGTTTTATTCTTTAAAAAGGTTTATTTTTTTGTTCTTGAAAAAGATTTTAATTATTTTTAAAATTTTGAAGTTTTGAAATTGGTTTTGGTTTGAAGCGGTTTGACTAAAGTTTGATTCAAGCTGATTAATTGAGGATTAGAACTTGGGTTGGTTGGATTTGATTTGAGTTGAAGAGATTTAATTTAAATTGATTTGATTTGAAATTGAAGGTTTGATTGGAGTTTATGGTGTGATTGATAGTGAATGATGGTTGGAGTGTAAACCTTGACTAAANTGAGCTGAAAATTTGAGTTGGCTGGATTTTGACTAATTTGAGTTAAAGAAAGTTTGTTTTAAGGTTGTTAAATTTTTTTTCAAAGGTATTTGAAGTTTATTCGAAGGTTTGAAAGGCTTAATATTTTGTTGAAGTTTGTTGAATTTAATTGAAGTTTACGTATGATTTTTTAAACTTTGGTGAAATTTATTTGAAGTTTGCTTGAATTTGGTTGAAGTTCATTTGAAGTTTTTGAGTTTTTTTTTAAAATTAGTTAAAAGTTTGTTTGTGGCTTGAAATTTGCTTGAAGCTAAATTTTAAAATTTTATTAGTTTTAAATTGTTTTAAAATGAATTATGTTTTAGTTTTGAAAGGTTCTCAAGTATTTTTAAAATTTACGTTTTAAACTCTTAAAATATTTTTGAACTTTATAAGTTTAAGTTTTGAAAAGATTTTGATGTATTAAAAGTTTAAATTTTGAAGATTTAAGGGTATTAAAGTTCTGTTTTATTCTTTAAAAAGGTTTTATTTTTTTTGTTCTTGAAAAAGATTTTGATTATTTTGAAAATTTTAAAGTTTTGAAATTGGTTTTGGTTTGAAGCGGTTTGACTAAAGTTTGATTCAAGCAGATTAATTGAGGATTAGAACTTGGGTTGGTTGGATTTGATTTGAGTTGAAGAGATTTAATTTAAATTGATTGGATTTAAAATTGAAGGTTTGATTGGAGTTTTTGGTGTGATTGATAGTGAATGATGGTTGGAGTGTAAACCGAGACTAAGTGGAAAGATATTGAAGAAGGATTTCTGAATGGAAGTGAAGCCCTAACCCTAAAATAAAAATGAATGCTAAAAGGAGGCTAAATGGGAGAACTAAAATAATTTTTATGTATAACACCCTCGATAAAGATGCTCATGTCTTTCCATATTCCCAGGTGCATTAGAATCCTTCTATTAACTATCCAGATAGTAAATGGTCTCCACTGTTACAATAATAATGACAAAATTAAACATTATTATTATTAGTTGGTTCAATGTGCCATTATCAGTAACCATGAATTATTTTATTATAGGGTTGTCGGCACTATTTTGGTTGTGGAGTTGCCCGTTAGAAGCTGTCTGTCACCGGAATTGAAATCTCGTCACCCGCTTCGGAAGGACANCTTTCTTCTTGATACAACATCACAACCATCACTTCAAAAATCCATCCCTTATTCCTTTATCCTGGCCACCATCTAAAGAGAGTTTCCACATATGGTATTTAGTCACCATAACACCAAATAATTTAATTACCTATAAAATTTATTGGTTATTGGTATTCGCTACATAATAATATTACTTGAATAAGAGTATAGTAAAACTTTTGTGTAACTTGACTATTAATTCATATGTGCGAAATGATAGAATGGTCATGTGATATTTTAGGTCAAAACAAATGTAAAATATTTTAACTGAGAGCAAGGTATAAATTTATCATATGCTAAAATTAATAATGACATATTTTATCCCATATGAACCTTGAGATTCTTAATCCACTGCTAGTACCTACATAACTTGGTCATCCAAAAAATTGTTATTTAAATTAAAATTATTCACAATAATTTAAGAAAGATCGACCCATTTGAGTAGCACTAGCACATAGAGATGTGATTAAGGTTAAGCACCACTAAAGGAATAAGAATGACCTTATTATCCATTTAGGAAAGTTAAGGTAGAGGAACTAATCTTCGACGGTGTTAATGAATTTTATAAAATTTTAAATTTGATAGGATAGATGAATGTATTATTTGATGGGTATAATTTGATGATTACTAAAGGGTATTTTTTTGAAATGAAATAAGTTGGTATTCTAAAAATCTAGTAGAATATTATCTTAACTAAGGAGGAAAGGTTTGGGCGAGTCACACTGAATTGAATAATAATAGAAAATGTTGTATTTAAAAAAATTCTTAAGGTAGCATTAAAAATAGTTATATGAGTAGTTTAGATGAGATAATAAGATTTGAAGCTCTTTCTGAGAGGTTAAGGAAGAAAATTTAGGTCTTGATAGATTTTTTTGACAAGTGGAATTAAGATTATTAACAAAATTTATATTGACCAATATATAATATGCTGAAACTTAAGAAAATTTATTTCTAACCTTAAGATTTTAATGTATCAAATATATTAGTTCTTTTGCATTAAAACTCTAGGAAAAGTTAATTCATTATGTTTATAATCTTTCGAGTGGGTTTCATAATTTTAGAATAATTTACATTCTTAAGTAATTTAATAAAAACTAGGTTAGGAGAATATCTCCCTAGCCGATAACATAATTGGCTTTTGAAAGTGGTCTAATAGTTAGGTAGCTACATTAAAAATAAAATTAAATTTAGTATTATTTAATTATTTTTAAGTGAATTTTGACTCACTGAATTGACAATGAAATAAGATTAGCTTCTACAAAAGATTAGTTTTAGCCAACCAGATAATAGTTTTTTGCTTGAATTGTTGTTAATATTTAATCAAGTAAATATATTTTTAATACAATGGGAATATCGTAGAGATAAATAAAAGTTAATATTTGATAAAAAAACAAATTTGATAAATTCCAACAACTATCCAATAATGTAAGGTTTAGAAGAATCTACAAACTAACTTTCTTTGAATAGGATGGTCACCAAGCTCAATCTCATTCTTTAAAACATCTCCAAATTAAAAATTTCACCCACAAAAACTATTTGAGTTCATTTACCCAACATTAAATTAGTTCTTATAAGTAAATTTTAAATAATAATAGAGAAGAAAATAGAGAGGGGGAAGGGTCACATCCGTGAATGATAAAAAATGAGTGATTTTTCATGTATAACTATCCATAAACATCACTTCAATGAGTTGTGCAACTATTCTTACCAAAAATTGATTATTTAAATAAAAAATATTTTTTTTTTATTTATTTAAACATAAATCCTTCTCCCATGATTATTGAAAATTCAAATTTCAAAATTTAAGAGCTTGAGATTTAAAATTCAAAATTTTAAATACTATAAATTTCATCAAACACACATCAAGAATATATAAAATTTCACATATTATTCATTCATTATAAAAAAAAATAAATTTCCCAAATTCAGGTTGTTGGTTGAAAAAAGAGGAAAGGGATCTTTCTCATAGGACATGAAAAATTTTTAATCAGATGCGTGCTTTGAAGAATAATATGCTACTATGAAAGAAAAAAAATTACTTTAAAATGGATCAAGACATTCATATGATAAAAATCCTTTTAAGACTTGTGGGTCTGCATAGCTAAAAACTTTTTCCCAACCTTTCTGGTGTAAGATAGAGTTTATTTTTTTTGGATCCTACTATCCCTACGAGGTTAAATCCTCATAGCTAATTAAATTATGGAAGTTGTGGCTCCTTAAAATACTCTTAAATAAAGTATTGACATATATCATACACGATTAGATAGTAAGTTGTCTTAAAGATTATTATTTTAGGACCTCAGATTGATGGATGGGTGTGAAAGAATTCGATTGGAGTGGAAAGGTTGGGGCTTACAGTCCAATGATGATATGCCATATAAAGATGAACGGACAGGGTTAACCAACTATGGGATGAGACATGCCCGAGAAATTGGAATTATAAATTTGTTAAAATAGGTTGATTTTGGATTTTTAAATAAATAGTTTTGGTTTGAAAAGTTTGATTTGGGTTGTTTCAATTTAAAAGAGATTGATTTGNTATATTTCCAGGTGCATTAGAATCCTTCTATATATATATATATATATATATATATATATATATATATATATATAGGTTAATAAAATATGAAATCAAACTGACCCCATATTTTGTATAGTTTAAATGAAATAGCACTATACCTCAAACTCTGTATATATCCCGAAGGATAAACACAAGATTTGAGGATGAGACTTGATCAAATAAACTAAGAAATATATGACGTTCGATTGCTCTGCGAAACCATTTTATTTGTCGATAATTTCCCCTATTTAATATGAAGGATTAAATAGGGTTTATATTAAGCTGGGTTCGGACAAGCTTCCTATAAGGGCAACCTCTATAGTTAATTACGTCTTAGATAACCGAAGTCACCTAAGAAAAATCTCAATAAAAATCCGGAAATATTATCTTAAAAGAGGTCAAAAGAATAGGACTTTTCAACGAAATCGGACAAAGATGTGTAAAATGAGAATGACTCAAATTTGAAACATTTTATTGTAGAATCCAAAGGAGGAAGAACTAGGGGATGTCATAGATTCAGAGAAAAATCTCAGTGACTTCCCAGTCTATCCTATCGTTTGGCTTCAATTTAGAGGAGAAATATTTAAATGTTTCATCCTGCAAATTTTATTATTTTAGAGCTTACATTTGTGTGAAACGATCACACAAATAACCTCAGAATCCTATGACGAGTTAGGGCTTAGATTGTACAATAGAGTTGTACAAAGGCCTAAAGATAAGGTGAGGATTTATGTTGCGCTAGGAAAACAACCTTGAAATCCTATAGATTGTTGATTAATTCTAAGGAAGGAATGGTTTAGCTGGGGAATGCATGTTTTGTTATTGAAGATGGTCGTGCTACCCACCATGCTAGCTCCAAGCTCCTTGTCGTGATGAGTTTAAGTTTTCTAGTGTGTCAATGATGTCAAATCAGGTGGCCCTATGGTTGAAGTTTTTTAAATATTATGGGGCATATTAAAGCTGATTAGGGTGACACCGGTTAGGATCCTACGGTTCCCTCATTCTGGAACCACTATTTTCTATTGGATTCACTTAGTCCAAATGAATTTACTAAACTCAACTTAATGAGTTCCATAATTTCATTTAGACCTTGGGAAGCCTCGTTACACTTAGTCCAAATGAATTTACTAAACTCAACTTAATGAGTTCCATAATTTCATTTAGACCGACTTTAGTCCAAATGAATTTACTAAACTCAACTTAATGAGTTCCATAATTTCATTTAGACCATAGCTTAGTCCAAATGAATTTAACGGTTAGGATCCTACGGTTCCCTTATTCTAGCACCACTATTTTCTATTGGATTCACTTAGTCCAAATGAACTTACGAACTCAACTTAATGAGTTCCATAATTTCATTTAGACCGTGGGAAGCCTCATTAGCAACCGTAAACTCAACTTAATGAGTTCCATAATTTCATTTAGACCGTGGGAAGCCTCGTTAGCAACCGTAGATTACCTCCTTCGAGGGATTTCCGATCATCCGATAGAGATATCTTAATTTGGTTGCAATTGTTGTTTGGTGATGTTTGTGATTAAATTTTTGGTTGTATTATATTTTGAATGTTGTGGCGGTGAATTTTATCTTGGTTGATTTTAATTTTGTTTTTGGTTTTGCGGCTATCTTAGCAGTTTCGGTTTTCATGCAGGGTGGCATCGTTATTTAACATGCAAGTTTATAAGCATGAAAATATAGTGCGGAAAGTAAAAGAGAAAACAATACTATAAACTATAAAAGCATACCTGGCGAGTCTTCTCGTTTCCACCTCCTAAAATGTCAATACTTGCAAGACATGTATATAATGTTGCAAGGAATTTAAATTGCATGAGTAGATGAAAGTTTAGCTACCAAATCCTAAGTTATGATTAGTTGAATCTCGGAAGATCCTACTAGATGATTTTAGGACAAAATACGATAAGTTTAATTTGTCTTTCAAAACATCCAAAAGATTCCAAAGTGCTCGGGATATGACCCTGAACTACTTTGAGGCTCTCTTGAATTATTTCGAGTTCATTTTGAACTTATCATATTGTTCCTTCAATCATCCAAGGTTGAAGTGTGACTACACAGTTGCTCAGTGAACTTAACAATTTAATTATCCCAAGGATAGGGTACTTGATTAATCAATTAATGTTTCATTTAAGAGTTATGTGAGTGAGTGCCCCTAAGGCAAGTTTGAGTTATTTAAGATTGTGGTGCCCACAAGTAAAGTTGGACTTGGAGTGTTTAAAGATATTGATTATCAACCCAATTATCTTCTAAATCAAATCAATTAAGCTTAGATATCGAGCCTAGGTTACTACCAAGCCCTCAACAATCATAATGGGGAATTTGGTGGAAGTTAAGATTTTAGCTTAAATGACATGTATTTTCATTTAAAGATCACATTATCATCAATTTTGGGCTTAAGGAAAGTAAATTATCATCCTTTTAGCTTAAGCCTCTCACTTAAGAAACTTTTGATATTAGTTGACTTCTAAGTCATGAAGATTGGGGGAGATTATTATCTGTTGATGTTGTGCAAAGGTGGTTGGTGAGTTTCTACCTTATAATCCCATTGTATTTCAATCATCCAAACATGTTTATTAGGATCAAGGTTACCCATTTATTCCTGGTTAACCCTAAATTTTGATTAAAACGTCAATGTCCAAAATGACTTCCTTGCCCTTGGGGGACTTCACCTCATAACTCTTTAAACACGACTCAAATGACTTTGAGGATTTAACGTGTTATATCCATGAAATAATTAAAATCATAGAGCAGGATATGTGGACCTCTCAAAATTTGATTTAATTTAGATAATTATTTAAATTTAGAAAATAGGATTTTCAAAGTTAATTTATTTAATTATCCAAAATAAAATTTATATTTATGAAAAAATTATCAGAGGTTTTCTAAGGTCTGAGAAACACTTAGACAAAGTTTCATGATTTTTTGAATCAAATTTCTATTTTTATTATTTAATTTTAGATCAATTTTCATGATTTATTTAAATAGAAAATATTTTAATTACAAAAACTATTTTTATACTTTTATTAGACTCCTCCAAGTTAAGAAAACTTAGAGAATTAAATGTTATATTTTTGTGATTTTTAATTTATTTAATATAATTTTTTTAGTGAGAAAATATGAAAAATTCATTTTTTTAAGTCCTTAAAATTTATTTTTAATTTAGAAAAAAATTATTTTTATGAACAATGTGGAGTTGATTTTGTTAATTTTTGATATGTATTTAATTTATACAAATTAATACAAGGTATTTACATTTAACTAAGTATAAAAATTCACATAATGATTCAAAACATCAAAATATTTTTTCTAGATTTCTCTGACCACAGGAGACCTACTAAAATTGTTCTCATGATTTCTAAGTGATATTTTGATTTATATAATTAAAATAAGCCAAAATGGTCACCTTAGCTTGAAAATTAAGGTTAGAAGCATAGAGATGTCCTCTAACCTTGGAAAAATCAGAAGAAATGATCTCTGTCATGAGGAACAAACCCTCAAACTTTCAAAGCCATGGTGAAATGCTCTAAGCCATGGAGAATTAAAATATCACAGAGGGTATTTAATTAATTAAAAATCAGAGAGTGAGAAAATAATTTTTATTTTCAGTCCACATTATTTTCCTCTGTTCACTAAGCAATAAGGTTTTTTTTATGATTTTTCTAGAGAAAGATATGGATTTTTGAAGCTTCGGCATTTAAAATAATTCAAAAATCCCTATTTTTCTACTTATCCACGCGGCGCCAACTCATCCTTGTTCGCTCCGAAAGCTCCACGAGTCGCTTTGCCATTTGAAACTGCCAGCCGCATAGCCTCCAAGAAGACCGCGTTTTATGTGCCATGGATCTGTCCGGCTTGATCTTCTTCATCCATTCAATACAGGCGTGATCGGATGACTCTCCGTTATCGTCCCCAAGTGACCTAACCCGTGAGCTGTTCACACTAAAACCATAAGATTTTGGCCTAGACTCAACCAAATTGCATGGGGTTTATTCTTAAACCTTCATCTACTCAAGACAAACACATCTATATAGTTTATACGGTATGAAATACAGCAAATACGTATGGAGAATAAAAATAAGCTCGGATTAGTATTAGGGTTCAATACCTTTATCTGAGAGGGGAGGCCTCAATAATATGGTTGTGGTTGATTCAATTGGTCCCAACGAACCTTCATACAAAGTCCCAAGCCTTAGTGAATGGTCTATGTACGAATTTGATCAAGCTCGATTTCACGTGTTGATTGAAGTCTATACTAGAGGCTATTTCAGAGGGGGCTTTTGTGAGGGGTCAACTACTCTCACTATGGGGATGGTGTGTGCATAATTAACTAAGTTTTAGTTTAGTGTAGAGCTGTGGGGAAATATTTCCTAGTTTTGACTGAAAATTTGAGCTCAAAATTGAACTCTCATAGAGGGAACCAGAGGGGGAAAATTGTGGGCTTGAACTGAGGAGGTCCTAGGGAGTCTCTGGAAGCAATTTTGACAGAGTTCCCTTAGAAAATTTTCAGCTCTCCCCTCTGGGCCATGGAGGCGAGCTTTAAATAAAATGGCCTAGGCTACCTGCTAGGGACAATTGGGGGGTGGAAAATATTGATTATGTGGAGGGCAGAGAAGCCCTAAAGAGCAGTTGGGCTGATTTGGCATCTAGGTTTGAATTGGGTTGAATTTGTGGGTGGTGGCTCAAGGTTTGGCCATTTTACAGCCACCAAGGTGGCTAGCCATCCAGAGAGTGGTCATCTTCTGGCTCAGGAAGGTCAAGGGGTGGCTAATGATGGTTAACTCCCTAGGGTAACTAATGATGGAGGAGATTTTGTGGTTAATGTCTAAAAAAGGGAATAAATCCCTTAATTTGGGGATCCATTGGTACATAGCATGCTTTGGTGGATTTAGGGTATTTTAGTCTGGTCCTTAGGAGTAGCTTAGTGGCTGTGGAGTCATAAATTTGGTGGCTTTAAGGTGGCTAGGCCAATTTTGGTGCATGGGTTCATGTGGGTCAAAATTGCTAGATGTTGGGTTTAGGTTAATCTAGCCAGGTCAATTGGCACAAATGATTGATAACTTTGATGTAGATGATTGTAATGAAGATTTTTGGTGAAGAATTGAAATGATTTTGAGTTCAATTGGGGGGTTTCAATTTAAAGAATTTTGGAATTTTGGTCAATTTGAGCATGTTAGGCTACACATGGGTTTAGGTTGGGCTAAGGTTGGGCTAAGTCCAAATTGATTGTTGAAAATGATCAATAGGAATGTAATAAAGAGTTTTCAACATAAATTGGGTGCCAATTTTGGTGCTAAGATAATCAATTTGGAGGAATTTTGAGGTATGGCCAATTTAGGGCAAAATTGGGGCTTTTGGACTTAGGTCAAAATTAAATGAAAATGAGGCCTCACCAAGGCCAATTGAAGGTCAAGCTTGATGTTTAGGAATGTTATGAAGAGTTTTCAACATAAATTGTGGAAAATTGAGTAGGCTATGAGGTTCAATTTGGTGAGATTAAGTCAGGTAGCTAAAATTGGGGGTTTGACTTAGATAAAAATTGGGCTCAAAGCATGGGCCAATTGATCTTATATTTAAATTGGTCACATGGAAGGTGAAATTGAGTTTAGGACTGAAATTAGGCGAAATTGGGGTCAAATTGATGGACATTTGAGGTGAATTTGGGGAAAATTGGACCCTTAAAGGCAATTTGGGGGTTTTGGTCAAAATGGTCAAATTGGTCAAATTGGGTCTAATTGAGGGGTCCAAATGGGTTTTAAAGACATTTAGGGATTTTGGAGGTTTTGGGAAAGTTTGGGGTGCCAAGGGTATTTTTGTAATTTTGACAATTTTAGGGGGTATTTCAGTAAATTTGGCATTTTCGGGTAGTTTTGGGTAATTTTTGTATTTTCAAAAGGTTTGAAATGATTTTTGAACAAATTTGGATATTTTGTGTGAATTTGGGAATTTTGGCCAAATTTAGGGTTGCAAGGGTATTTAGGTAATTTGAAGGATTTTAGGGACAAAAAGTCAAGTTGGTTATTTTTGGTAGAATTGGAAAGCTAACCACCACAGATGAGCTATGAACCAATGGAAACCCCATTTGGGTCCTCTATGTATTAGTCTTAGCTAAATCGTAGCCTGGGGTTAGTGCGCTTAGGGGACCATCTACATGAGTCTCCCAACAAATCAAGTGATCAAAGTCAACAATTTTGGGTTTAGGACTGTGAGTGGGTATAGGTGATAATGAGTGCAAGTGAGTGAACCAGCTTCAGAAAAACACCCAGAGTCAACCCTAAGTGCAAGCAGTCCTATGGGAACTTACTTTGAGCTGTCCCATATTGAGCCCACCTACTAAATGTTAGAGGTTAGGACTAATATGTAGAACTTCAAGTTGAGCAAAGAGGAGTGTAGAAGTTCTAATGGTGAGGGTTCCTTTTCTATTTTTATAGGAATAGTCAACAGAAAAGTCTTATGGCTAAACCTTAGGCTACTAAAGAGGAAAACTAAACCTCAACCAAAAATAAGGTCAACAAGGGCACTTACATAGTTTAATGGTGTAAGACAGTTTGTTTTATAGGTTTTATTCCTTATGTACTAACTTAATCCAACCTTTTAGACTAGACTATTCTAGGATGTGTGTGATTTTAGGTTTTATTTCTATATTGGCAAACCTGAGGTTCATAGTTACTCTACCAGTAATAGTTTTCGTGATTTAAGTTGGCAGCTTTTAGAATTTTTGTGGGATTTGCTATTTAAACCATGATTTGTTTTAGTTCTTAATTTGTCGGTCATTGTGAAAACCAGGGTATTCTAAGTTTGATGTTTTGTATTCAATTTTCTAGTCGAAGTTGGTGCCTTCTATTTAGTTTTATCTTAAAGTCCATTTTCAAGTGTTAGTTTGCAGTTTTGCATTTCAAGTTTACATGAAAATTACTAACTTGTATTTTTTAACATGGGAATTTACAAATTATAGGTTTAGTGTCCTTTAAAGGTTTTTAAATTTCAAGCAGTTTAATTTTTAAGTGTTTTAAATGTTTGTGTATTAAAAATTTTTAAGCTTATTTTAGAAGTTTAAAGTATTTTTATTTTGAAAACTTAAAATTCAATTTATTTTTAAAAACATTTTAAAGTGTTTTAAGATGGGAATTTTAAAGTATTCTTAAATAGTTTGAGCTTAAACCTGCTATTATCCTGATGTAGTTGCTAATTCATTTGAGCTTAAACCTGCTATTATCCAAATGGTACAAAACAATCAATTCAGAGGTACACCAANCATGGGTCAACAATTGCAGAATCAAGGAAATCAATTACAAATTCAAGGAAATAAATTACAAAATCAAGGAACTGCTATTAAGAATATTGAAAACAAATTAGGGCATATCTCTACTGTGCTTAGTAACCGAACATTAGGAACTTTTTTGAGTACTGTGGAACCAAATCCTAAAGATTAAGGAAAAGAACAGATAAAAGCGATATAATTACGAAGTGGAAAAGAATTGGAAACGAGAGCACAAAAAGAAACGGAAACTGAAAAAGAGAAAGTGGATACTGAAAAAGAAAAATTCATGAATACCCAGATTTAGAATATCCATTTACACCAATGAAAATTACTGTGGAGAAACCTCTATCACTGTTTCCTCAAAGATTGAAGAAACACAAATAGAATAAACAATTTTCCAAATTTTTAGAAATTCTTAAGAAGTTAATGGTAAATATTCCCTTCGTAGAAGCTTTAGAGCAAATGCCCAATTATGTGAAATTTATGAAAGATATACTGATATTCCCTTCGTAGAAGCTTTAGAGCAAATGCCTAATTATGTGAAATTTATGAAAGATATTTTGATTCAAATAGAAGAAATAATTTTCTATGCTTTTATAAATTCTTAAGAAATTAATGGTAAATATTAAGAAGCTTTAGAGCAGATGCCCAATTATGTGAAATTTATGAAAGATATTCTGAACAAGAAAAAAAAGTTCACGGATAACGAAATTGGTGCACTTAGCTAAGAGTGTAGTGCAATTATTCAAAAAAAAATTCCTGAAAAAGTAAAAAATCCTGGTAGTTTCACTATACCGTGTGCTATTGGTGAAAAGTTTTTTTGGAAGAGCCTTATGTGGTTTGGGAGCCAGCATTAATCTTATGCCTTTCAATTTTCAAAAGATTAGAGATTGGAGAAGTCTCACCTACTTTTGTAACTCTACAGTTAGCGGATCGTTCAGTTACATATCCTAAAGGAGTTATAGAAGAATGGAAGAGCTTTATGTGATTTGGGAGACAGCATTAATCTTATGCCTCTATCAATTTTCAAAAGATTAGGATTAAGATACTTCTGTAACTCTTCAGTTAGCGGATCGTTCAGTTACATATCCTAAGGGAGTTATAGAAGTTGCGTTAGTAAAAGTTGATAATTTTATCTTTCATGTGGATTTCATTATTTTAGATATGGAGGAAGATAAAGAAATACCTATTATTTTAGGGAGACCATTTTTAGCTACTGGAAAAGCTATGATAGATGTTCAAAAAAGAAGAATTAACTATGAGAGTTAACAATCAAGAGGTAACTTTTAACATTGTGAAATCTATGAAATATCCTGCTGTTGAAAGAGATAATGAATGTTTTCGCATAGAAATTAGTGAATATCTATTGAAGGAACATTTCAAAGAACATTTTGAAGAGAAAGAACAATTTGATGAGAGTGATGAAATTATTCTGGACGAATTAGAAAATGAAGAATTAGATTATGTTCAGGAAAGATTTGAGATGCTGGATATTACAGAAAATGCTGATAAGAATCTAGTTCCGTCAATTATAAAATCACCTGAACTTGAGTTGAAAATATTGCCGAGCCATTTAAAATATGTGTTTCTGGGAGACTCATCTACATTCCTGTTATTATATCTTCAGAATTAAATGATTTATAAGAGCAAAGACTGTAGGATAGTACATTACATATTATTATATCTTCAGAATTAAATGATTTACAAGAACAAAGACTGATAGATACCGACTCATCTACATTACCTGTTATTATATCTTAAGAATTAAATGATTTGCAAGAGCAAAGACTTTTAGATACATTAAAAAGATATAAGAAAGCTTTTGGTTGGACCTTAGCTGATATTAAGGGAATCAATCCTTCAATAAAGAAAGCTTTTGGTTGGACCTTAGCTGATATTAAAGGAATCAGTCCTTCAATCTGTATGCACAAGAAAGCTTTTGGTTGGACCTTAGCTGATATTAAGGGAATCAATCCTTCGATCTGTATGCACATAATGATATTTATATCTTCAGAATTAAATGATTTGCAAGAGCAAAGATTATTAGATACATTGAAAAGATATAATAAAGCTTTTGGTTGGACCTTAGCTGATATTAAGGGAATCAGTCCTTCAATTTGTATGCACAGGCTTCAGAGTTAAATGATTTGCAAGAGCAAAGACTTTTGGATACATTAAAAAGATAAAAGAAAGCATTGGTTGGACCTTAGCTGATATTAAGGGAATCAGTCCTTCGATCTGTATGCACAAAATTATATTACATGAACAATATAAACCAAGAGTTGATCCACAAAGGAGATTAAATCCAATGATGAAAGAAGTAGTTAAGAAGGAAATTTTCAAATGGTTAGACACTGGAATTATATATCCTATTTTAGATAGTGCGTGGGTAAGTCCAATTCATTGTGTTCCTAAGAAAGGAGGAGTGACTATTGAAACAAAAGAAAATAATGAATTAATACCTATAAGTCATTTTATTGGGTGGCATATTTGCATTGATTATAGAAGATTAAACACTGCCACCAGGAAAACTCACTCCCCTTTACCTTTTTTAGACCAAATAGTAGATAGACTTGTCGGGCACAAATATTTTTGTTTTTTAGATGGATATACCGGTTACCATCAAATTTTTATTGCTCCTGAGGATCAAGAAAAGGCAACATTTACTAGTCCTTCTAGAACTTTTGCTTTTTGAAGAATGTATTTTGGATTATGTAATGCACCTGCAACATTCCAGTGATGTATGATGTCCATATTTAGTAAATTAATTGATGATGGATTGAAAGTATTTATGGATGATTTATCTGTATTTGGAACATAATTTGACGCATGCTTAAATTATCTTGAAAAAGTTTTAAAGTTATGCGAAAGAACTAATTTAGTTCTGAACTGGGAGAAATATCAATTTATGGTTGCAGGAGGAATTGTGTTAGAGCATAAAATTTTGGAAGATGGTATGGAAGTAGACCCTGCAGGCAGGAGGAATTGTGTTAGGGCATAAAATTTTGGAAGATGGTATGGAAGCAGACCCTGCAACGCAGGAGGAATTGTGTTAGGGCATAAAATTTTGGAAGATGGTATGGAAGCAAACCCTGCAAAAATTAATTTATGGTTGCAGGAGGAATTGTGTTAGGGCATAAAATTTTGGAAGATGGTATGGAAGCTGACCCTGCAAAAATTCAATTATATCTAAACTAACACCTCCTACTAATGTAAGAAAGGTTAGGAGTTTTCTTGGACATGTTGGATTTTACTAATTATAACACCTCCTACTAATGTAAGAGAGGTTAGGAGTTTTCTTGGACATGTTGGATTTTACGGGTGTTTTATTAAATATTTTTCAAAAATTACCAAACCTCTATGCCAACATTTAGAAAAGGACAAGAAATTTAAATTTACTGAAAGATGTTTAAATGCCTTCGAGTTATTAAAGGAAAAATTAATCACAGCCCCTATTATAGTTTCACCTAACTGGGAGAAAACATTTGAATTGATGTGTGATGCTAGTGATTATGCTATTGGAGCTGTTCTTGGACAAATGTATGAAAACTTTTAAAGTTATATACTACGCTAGTAAAACTCTTAATGATGCACAAATTAATTATACTGTCACTACGCTAGTAAAACTCTTAATGATGCACAAATTAACTATACTGTTACTGAAAAAGAGTTACTAGTCATTGTGCTAGTAAAACTCTTAATGATGCACAAATTAACTATATTGTTACTGAAAAAGAGTTACTGGCTGATTATGCTATTGGAGCTGTCCTTGGACAAAGGTATGAAAATATTTTTAAAGTTATATACCACAATGATGCACAAATTAACTATACTGTTACTGAAAAAGAGTTACTAGCCATTGTGTATGCTTTAAATAAATTTAGATCTTATTTAATTGGAGCTAAATGTGTTGTGCACACTGATCACTCTGCTTTTAAATATTTGATGCAAAAGAAGGATGCCAAACCAAGGTTAATTAGATGGTTGATTTTGTGGTTATTGATAGAAAGGGAACTGATAATCAGATCGCTGATCATTTATCGAGATTAGAAAATCATCATCTGACACTGATAATGAAATTACAGACAGTTTCCCTGATGAACAACTTTATAATATTAATCAGAAAACCATGAATTATCTGATGTTGACAATGAAATTACAGACAGTTTCCCTGATGAACATCATTATAATGTTAGTGTTGGAAAATACCATGGTATGCTGATATTGTTAATTATATTGTAAGTGATATTTTGCCACGTATGTTGTTTGTCAAGATTAGAAAATCATGAATTATCTAACACCGACAATGAAATTACAGGTAGTTTCCCTGATAAACAACTTTATAATATTAATGAATGAAAATACCATGGTATGCTGATATTGTTAATTATATTGTAAGTGATATTTTGCCACCTATGCTGGCATTGCAACAACAATACCATGGTATGCTGATATTGTTAATTATATTGTAAGTGATATTTTGCCACCTATGCTGATATTGCAACTACCATGGTATGCTGATATTGTTAATTATATTGTAAGTGATATTTTGCCACCTATGCTAACACTGGGTATGTTGTAAGTGATATTTTGCCACCTATGCTGACATTGCAATAACAAAGGAAATTCATTCATGATGTGAAAACATATTTCTGGGATGAGCCTTATTTATATAAACAATATAAGGATCTGATCATGAGAAGATGTGTACCTTATGAAGAAACTGAGATGATCATTCAGAAATATCATAATTCTGAATTTGGAGGACATTTTTGGATTGATAAAACTGCTTATAAAATTTTACAAACTTTCTTATACTTTTGCTTCTCACACTATAGTTATCCTACTTACTTTTGCTAATTTTACAAGTTGAATTTTATTGGCCTACTATCTTTAGAGATGTTTATAGATACATAAAAACTTGTGATCGATGTCAACGAGCAGGTAATATATCTAGAAGAAATGAAATGCCTCTGAATTTCATGTTAGAAGTTGAGATCTTTGATGTTTGGGGATTAGATTTCATGGGACAATTTATTCCTTCATTTGGGAACTTATATATATTAATTTTTGTAAACTACGTTTCAAAGTGGATTGAAGCATAAGCTTTACCTCGCTGTGACGCTAAAAGTGTTTCAAGGTTTTTGATGAAAAATATTTTCATTAGATACGACATGCCTAGAATGATTATCACTGACGGAGGATCCCATTCTAGGAATAAATATATTCAGAGATTTGCAAAAAAAATTAATATTATTCATAGAATCTCTACTGCCTATCATCCTCAAACCAGTGGGTTAGCTGAAGTTTCTAATAGAGAGATTAAAAAAATACTTGAAAAGACTGTAAACCCTAGTAGAGTAGATTGGTCCACTAAACTGGATACCGCATTATGGGCTTACAGGACTGCTTATAAAACTCTTATTAGAATGACTCCTTACAGACTGATTTTTAGAAAGACTTGACACTTACTAGNAAATGACTACCAACAATTTTCAATGGCCCTCTGAGAGGGTAAATCCTAAAAGAGTAGCTAGTATCCATGATTATCTGAACGGGTAAATCCTAAAAGAGTAGTTAGTATCCATGATTCTGATGCAATATCTATGTTTCTAAAAGAGTAGCTAGTATCCATGATTCTGATGCAATATCTACGTTAGCTTCACAGATTGCTACTAAAAGAGTAGCTAGTATCCATGATTCTGATGCAATATCTATGTTAGCTTCACAAATTACTGTTAGCTAGTATCCATGATTCTGCTGCAATATCTATGTTAGCTTTGCAGATTGCTGCAATATCAAAAGTATCCATGATTCTAATGCAATATCTATGTTTGCTTCGCAGATTGTTGCAATATCAAAGAATTTAGATCATTATGGGATGATTATTCTCCAACACCTCCTATGATGGAAGAGAATTCATCTGGGCAATTTGTGGATGTTCAGCCTTCATATGAGACTTTAAATGCTATTAATAGAACCA
>JXCR01122419.1:244788-256973 GCA_002079205.1 Phalaenopsis hybrid cultivar | reverse complement strand
TGCTTATAAAATTTTACAAACTGGATTTTATTGGCCTACTATCTTTAGAGATGTTTATAGATACATAAAAACTTGTGATCGATGTCAACGAGCAGGTAATATATCTAGAAGAAATGAAATGCCTCTGAATTTCATGTTAGAAGTTGAGATCTTTGATGTTTGGGGATTAGATTTCATGGGACAATTTATTCCTTCATTTGGGAACTTATATATATTAATTTTTGTAAACTACGTTTCAAAGTGGATTGAAGCATAAGCTTTACCTCGCTGTGACGCTAAAAGTGTTTCAAGGTTTTTGATGAAAAATATTTTCATTAGATACGACATGCCTAGAATGATTATCACTGACGGAGGATCCCATTCTAGGAATAAATATATTCAGAGATTTGCAAAAAAAATTAATATTATTCATAGAATCTCTACTGCCTATCATCCTCAAACCAGTGGGTTAGCTGAAGTTTCTAATAGAGAGATTAAAAAAATACTTGAAAAGACTGTAAACCCTAGTAGAGTAGATTGGTCCACTAAACTGGATACCGCATTATGGGCTTACAGGACTGCTTATAAAACTCTTATTAGAATGACTCCTTACAGACTGATTTTTAGAAAGACTTGACACTTACTAGTGGAATTAGAGCATAAAGCATATTGGGCGATTAAAAAATTCAATTATAATTTGAAAGATGCTGGTAAGAAGAGATTGTTACAATTAAATGAATTGGAAGAATTAAGAAATGAGTCTTATGATAACGATAAAATTTATAAGGAAAAACTAAAGTTATGGCATGATCGAAAGATTAATCAAAAGAACTTTGAACCAGGACAAAAAGTTTTACTTTACAACACTAGACTGAAGTTATTTCCTGGGAAATTGAAGTCTTGTTGGTTAGGACCCTTTATTGTGACTCAAGTTTATACTTACGGAGCTGTTGAAATTGAAGATCAGAAAACTGGAAATAGATTTAAAGTAAATGGAAACAGATTAAAACCATATTTTGAGGGTAAAAGACCAAATTTTAAAGAAATTTTAATGATCAGTCAACTTGACTAACACCTGAATAGGTCGGGCTAACGACGTTAAACCAAGCGCTTTATGGGAGGCAACCCATAATTATCTTTACTTTTACTGTGATTATAGTAGTTTTTATTTGAAATTATTGTTAATTTGTGGTAGTATTAAGCTCTACTACTCTTATTTACCCTTGAATCATCATAAAAATTGGATTCATTGAGAAAAATTGGAACGCATTTGGACCAGAGCGAAACTGTGCAATTTTTGCCTTGGGCGCCGACGACGAACTAGACGCCGCCGACGATGGGTTTTTCCTGAGAGTCCAAGAAAAATGAATACAGAGGATCGCCGACGACGCCCTCGACCCCGTCAATGGCGAGACCGGCGAGATGGCGGTTTCTTGGGTTTGAATGACAATTTTTGGCGGTTTTTGGGCGGGAGTTACCCTTTTAAACTCCCAAATTTGAATCCTAAGTCATATTTTTTCCCCAAAACGAAGTGAAACTCCACCAATTTCATTCCTATGGCGTCCAATTCCCCTGATAATTCCAGAATGCAAGCTTGCAATCGGCGAAAGTTTATTAGTACGTAAGCGCAGCTAATCTTCAACAAGTTACTGACGAAGAAAAGATTGATCAAGGAACGAGGATTTATAAATCCCGGATTAAATAATCCCACGACGAAAATTAAAGAGACGATAGTGCGGCGAAGATGGGAAGTGTTGTGCTATACTACCGCCGCCGTGGTTGTTTCTGTGGTAAAATAGTTTTATGCAAATTTGCATGGAATCAAACTAGGAGTTGTTTATGTGCAAGGTAGATGGATTACTTTCACTCCTACATGGATCAATGAATTATACATGATTGAGAACATTCCTATCTGCCACTATTCCAATTTCATCCCGATAACAAACCAGACGAATGAAATTTACCAATATTTAACGGACGAAACTGACGACTGGGAAATGAGAGAAAACGGGTATGTTAGTTTTTCTGCAATAGTCCTAAATCCCATTTTGAAACACTGGCACTTTTTCATTTCTGCGAAACTGTTACCGAAAATTAAAATCGGTCAAGTTTCTAAAGAAAGTGCTATTTTGAATTACTGCATCCAAAGGGGACTGTCGATCAATATTGGATCAATAATTGTGAAGTCAGTTATGGGCCTGATCGTTCATGGTTCAACTTATGGCTCAGACCCCCTTCCACAATTTTCTCACTTTGCAGTCAGTTCCAAGTATCCTACAAAAATTGGGAAAATGTACTTTTTCCTTGGAAGCCTTTGGACCCAACTGAGAGATTCCCATCTTTTGAAGATGAAAATGACATGGCCATTATAGTAGGTGAGTCATCTCAGAATTCACTACCAGTTCAACCCTTAATTCCTGATAAGACTCTGGTGATCCTGCGCAGAATCAAGAAATTGGAGAATGAGGTACAAAATGTCATGAATGCAATTAATAATATCTCCGATTTATTTAATTATATAGACTAGCGGATGAAAGAATATTTTGATCACTCTGGACATTTAGAAGATAGTTTGATACGGCTGATGAGGAGGATGAAATTGATAAAAGAGGATTCCACTAAAGAATTTCCATTCCAACCCTTTTAAAATCTCTTCATTCATGTGCAATCAATGGGTGATCTCAGAGGAGAATCTAGTACTGAATCTGAAGAATAGTAGATTTATATTACTACCTATCTGTCTATCTATGTAATTTGATTTGAACTATGTAATTTGAACTTTGCTTTAGAATTATGCCTTTAGATCTCTGTATAATTGAGACTAAGCATAGGATGTTTTATTTTCAGTGTTTTGAGTGTTGTGGCTTGGATTGGGACGCTGAATTAATGTGTTAAGGTTGAGAAAATACCAAACTTAGGTGTGTTATGTAACGTATATTGCACCCCTTGAAATTTATATATAAATGTGATGTTTTGTGTTATGAAAGTTTATTTGTGCTAAGTACATCATTTAGTCACTTAAAATTATGTCTATAATGATTAAACGAATGTCTTTTAGGCTTGAAATTGATTGAAATTGCAAAAATTTAGAATTTGGACAAAATCAATAGAGCCCACCGACACGCCCTCGACGCCGCCGACGGTGGATTTTTCCCGAGACTTAGGATTTAATTCCAATAGAGCGCGCCGACGGCACCATCGACCCCGCTGATGACGAGCTTGCAAAAAAACACCTTTAACCTTATTTTTGACCAGTCAACCGCCATTATTCATCATCCCCTTCCTCCTAAAAATGCAATTTTCGACATAGGGCTTGTGAGATCTTGGATTGGGAGGCGATTTCAAGGCTTTTTGACATCGAATTTGATCATCTCTAGGTAAGAGCTTCATTCCAAGTTAAAAATATTTGATTTTCACCATGGATTTCTTCCACAATGAGGAGATTTGAAATTTTGAGAATGTGAGGAAAATATTAGGAAGAACTTCATGGATCTTAGTGTTGAATTCTTAGAATTACTTTTGTAAGCCATTCTTTGAATATTTGAAGTATATTTAGGAATTTTTCTATAATTTGATTAGATTGAAATGACTCCACGACAAAAGAGACAAATTGAGTTCGACGAGTCTCTCTTTGTCAATGCTATGGCTCAAACAAGATTTACTTCAGTATTTAAAGGAAAGAAGTGTATACAAGATCGAGTTTTTGAGAGCCCGGGAGGAGAGATTGAACGAGTTATTGCCGAGCGGAGGTGGGAAAACTTTTTTTACACCACCAATAAAGTTGATGCAAATGTTGTGAAGGAGTTCTACGCCAACGTAATCTATTCTAAAGATGAAATCATTCAAGTGCGGGGATTCCCTGTTAAGTTTACTGCCGCCCGCATAAACACCTTTTACGAAGTCCCAGACTCTTATGGCTGCCACTATGAATTCTTTAGTACGATGGAAGGCCCTCTGAATGATGTGATCAACTTTCTCACTGATGGGAATGGAACATGGAAGATAAAGCAGCGAGAACGGGTAATTTTTTCTGCTTCCATGTTGAATGTCACCTCTAAAGCGTGGCACTATTTTATTTCTTCTACTTTGTTCCCGACTTATCACCATAGTAAGGTAACTAGAGATAGAGCTATTCTGAATTTATGTATTCAGAATAGTAGAACTATAAATGTGGGAAGAATAATTTTTAAAAATATATTGACTACGATAAGGAGTGAGATAAGTGGAGGTCTAGGACATCCTGGCCTCATTTATGCACTTTCCCAACTTTCTGGAGTGGAAGTTGGAGATGAGAATGGGTTTATCCTATGAAACCCATTAGTAAGACCAGTTTAAGATTCTGGAGTGAAAAGTGGAGATGAAGAATGGGTTTATCCTATGAAACCCATTAGTAAAGCTAATTTGAAGACTTTTCCCATGAGAAATGGAGAATTGGGAGTAGAAGTCAAGAACCTTCTACTAGTAGAGATGTCCCTCCATGAGAAATGGAGAACTGGAAGTAGGAGTCAAGAGCCTTCTACTAGTAGAGATGTCCCCTGTACAAGTTATGACCTTCCACCTTCTAGTTCCCATACTTTGACTGACTTGATGAATGAGTTGACCTTGCAGTGGAAGAGCATAGAATTAATAAATGAAAGGATTGGAGGTTTAGAACGTCGACATGATTATGATAGTGAGTACCTTCAAAGGCATTCAGATTTTGAGATAGCTTATTATGAAGCTGACTACAGAGGTAAGCTTGATGTTACTTTTCCTGAGTACCCACGATATACTCAGTATCAACCTGATCCACCTGCTGATCAAGGCGATGAAGATATAGCTTGGCATTTTGATATTTGAGTATCATCCCAATCCACCTGCTGATCAAGGCGATGAAGATATAGTTTGGGATTTTGATATTGAATGAAATTGATGTACTTGTATTTGTACTTTTATTTCTGTGATCTTTTGTAATAGAAATGGATGTTTAGATGTATTTGGACTTTCATTTTTATTATTGTATTGTACTTGGATGATTTTTTATTTTTGTTATAAAGTTAGAGTTATAGTTAAATTTCCATGTGTAGTATAATAGATGTTGAGTAATATTTTGGAATGTAATGTGATTTTTATTTTTGCATTTTAATTGTAATTATTTTATTTAGTATTGTGGTTGTGTTAGGAAATATTGTGCTTGCTTAATGTTTTAGTTTTATACTTATTTCAAAATTTCATTACTCAAAAATTTCTCTAATGATTTATATGTGTAGAAAGCTCCTGATGTTACAGACCAGGTGAAGTAGAAATTTTGAGAAGGACTGCGAAAATTTCAAAATGATGAAAATGCCTAAAATATTGAGGTATGATTTATATTTATAGTTTTTCTTTCCACCTGTATTATTTCATATTTATAAATTTAAGTTTAGGGGAGGGAAGAAAAATATTAACTATTAGATGTCCTCTATTTAATTATTTTAAAAAACTATTTATATGATTTTATGTAGTGAAATTAATTCAGGCAACTGTATTTTTATAACTATTTAAATTNTGGAAATAGATTTAAAGTAAATGGAAACAGATTAAAACCATATTTTGAGGGTAAAAGACCAAATTTTAAAGAAATTTTAATGATCAGTCAACTTGACTAACACCTGAATAGGTCGGGCTAACGACGTTAAACCAAGCGCTTTATGGGAGGCAACCCATAATTATCTTTACTTTTACTGTGATTATAGNCTCTGAGTTTCAAATTTAGGGAAAGAAAAGTGAAGTTCAAAATCATTAAAGGCTATCCAGATATAATAATCTCACTTGAAAAAGAAAAAAAGAAAGGATTGACAACAATCCCTGAAAATAAAAGAAAAATATATAGGATTGAAAGCAATCAAAATGAAAAAGAGATAAGAAAGAAAAAAAAATGAAAGTGAGGAGAAGCTTGAGGATATGTCTAATCAAAAATTGGCTTCACTTGACCTACCTAAAGGGAAAACTTACATACATTCCTGAACTTATATTTATTGAATAGATCTTTTACTAGTAGTGTTTTCATGAAGTTCCTATTATTTGAATATTCTATGTGACTTAATATTGCAACATGTAGTCATTTTTGAAATGAATAGAATACTAGAACTCTTAAACTTGATGACTAGATAATCTTGTGGCTACAGAGTTAATTCAATTACTCAAATTTTTTTAAAAATCTCACTATGATATTTATTTAAATCAAAATTATAGTATTTCTGAATTAAAACTTTACTACAATAGGTCATAACTTTTACATAGTACTAAAATTACTTGAGGACAAGTAATGGTTAAGTTTGGGGATTTTGATCAAAGGAAAATATGTTGAGATTTTCATACCTATTTTATACTATTTATTTGATGATATTGCACTTTAAGAAAAAGGTATTTTTGATGTTTTGTTAGAGGAATGATGAATTAGTGTCATTGGAGCAAGAAGATGCAAAAAGGAGCAAATTTGGAGCGAAAAGGGCCAAAATGTGAGGAATTGAACTAGGGCACTGACGACGAGATTTTCCCGAGACTCTAGAATTAATTCATTAAGAAGGTCCACCGACGGTGTCCTTGAGGCCGCCGACGGCGCCCTCGAGGCTGCTGACGGCGAGCACGGCGGTTATGACCAATCAAGCTGTGGATAAGGACAAATTTTGAAGGGATGCTTAGGCATCTCTTGGGAAAACTCATCCACAACTTTAAAAGAAGATTTTGGTAAAAAATTAAGGAGGAGCCAGAAGAGAATAAAGTTCCTGGAGGTTAGAAAGGTTCCATTAGTATTTGCTAGAGTGTAAAAATTGTGAGGAATTCTTCGAGAGATTGTAAGAGGGGAGGGAAAGTGAGAGCTTTCTTCCTCCTTGCTACTTCAAAGTGGAATTTTGTGAGCTATAAAGAGAGGAAGAGATTCAGAGGAACTTGGGGGAGTTTTCCTGGGGAGAAATTAGAGATAAGTTTATTTATTGTTTTAGTTTGCATGACTTTGATTTTATATATGAATTTCGAGTTTTGTTGTGTTTTCTCCATGAGATATGAGTAGTTTTCTCTATCTTTCTCCTTGTCTTGAGATTTGTGAAATGGCAATTTCAATTGGTGAAGCCATGAAAATGTTTAAGAAATTGTGATGATCTTTTCACTTCGATCTGATATTTACTTTCAATCTGGCCAATTGATTTGTTAAAATATGTTGAGTTTTCCAACTAAAGTGAAGATTAAATCCAAGATTCAGGGAGGTCAAAGCCCTTGGAAGTTGAGTGCAAATAAATAGGGAAATAATATTATTGGGCATAGAATTGGAGATTTTAGAGTGACAGACTAAAATCCCCAATTCGATTCTATCGTTTGGGTGTTGAAGTGTAGATGTTAGCCCTCAAACGAGGGGAACGTGGGAGCTCTGAAGTGAGAGCCGGTATCCTCCCAGCCTAGCCGCAGATTTAGTAAATAAGCGTAGGATTAGTCAATGTTCTTTAGGCCTGGACCAAAGGGTAAAGAATAGGTATGCTCTTATTTGACACAATATAATTTTAACTAATTCACTTATCCATTCACTATAATTTCTTGACAAGGAGAAGGATGATTTCTTATATATTGAATATCACAGTCCATTCACTATAATTTCTTGACAAGGAGAAGGATGTTTTCTTATATATTGAATATCACATTAAAAACCTCAATCCATTCAATATAATTTCTTGACAAGGAGAAGGATGCTTTCTTAGATATTGAATATCACAAATTAAACCTCCATTCACTATAATTTCTTGACAAGGAGAATGATGTTTTCTTATATATTGAATATCACATTTGAACTTCACTATAATTTCTTGACAAGGAGAAAGATGCTTTCTTATATATTGAATATCACATTAAAAACCTCATTAGCTATAATTTCTTGACAAGGAGAATGATGTTTTTTCGTATTGAACTCACATTAGATCATTTCACTATACTTGACAAGGAGAAGATGTTTTCTTATATATTGAATATCACAATTAAACCCTACTTTATATCATTAGTTATTTATTAGTTAGTAAACCCTACTTTATATCATTAGTTATTTATTAGTTATTAAAATTATCCTAAACCCTCTATAATCTCCTTGACAAGGAAATTGAACTGATTCACTTTATCAATTCACTATAATTTCTTGACAAAGAGAATGATGTTTTCAGTGTATATTGAATATCACATTTAAACCCTCATTAGTATCATTAGTTATTTATTAGTTATTAAAATCATATATTTATTTTAATTGCCTATTAGTGACAGATAAGCAAATTGAACTTCGTTGTTGCGATTAAAGTATTACTTTTCTAAAATCTTAGTTCGTAGTTCTAAACCACTCCCTAGGGGATCGATATCTATGACTCCATTAGAGCACTATATTACTTGAGGGATACGTATACTTGTGTACAATTATTGAATATTTATTACGTCCATATTTATCTTATATTTTTAAGAATATATAAAGTCGCGGTCACCACCCCAAAGAGAATATATGAGAATAGGACGTTTATGCCTATCCCAAAAACTGCAAATGGGAATAGGATGTCTAGGCCTACCCCAAAAAGTACATATGGGAATAGAATGTCTGTGCCCACCCCAAAGGGAATATACGAGAATAGGACGTCTATGCCTATCCCAAAAAGTGCACATGGGAATAGGACTTCTGGGCCTACTCTAAAAAGTACATATGGGAATGGAATGTTTGTGCCCACCCCAAAGGGAATATACAAAAATAGGACGTTTATGCCTATCTCAAAACGTGCACATGGGATAGGACGTTTGGGCCTACCCCGAAAAGTATATACGGGAATTGAACGTTTGTGCCCACCCCAAAGAGAATATACAAGAATAGGATGTCTATGCCTATCTAAAAAAGTGCACATGGGAATAGAAATTCTGAGCTTACCCCGAAAAGTACATATAGGAATGGAACGTCTGTGTCCACCCCAAAAGGGATATACGAGAATAGGAAGCTTATGCCTATCTCAAAAAGTAACGTAAAAATGATGTATAGAGCTTGCAATGTTGAATTGATAGATATATGTCATGTGAAGACCCAACAAAAATTTGTGGGACTTCATGAGATTTTGTGAAGAATTAGAAACTCCACAGGGATGTGAAGAAAATCGGTTCAGACTAGAATAGTCGCGCTGCGTAAGCAAAGTGTAAGTAATCTCGAACTTGAGAGAAACAAACTCAGCAAATTTATCATTTTCTTTTTTTTATTATTTTTATCATATTTAATTATCAAAACATACTTTCAAAATATTTTAGTTTTGATTAATTTTCAAAAAGAATTTGAAGTTTTAATATCGAGCTTTCTTTGTATCGTTCTTTGTTCGTATGACTTCTCATCAATCACACAAGAGAGGGCAATTTGACAAACAAGATGAAACTTGAAAGAAATTTCATTAATCTACTCTCAAAAGTGAGTTACAAACTGAGTACATGTTGAAGTATCAAAATACAACATGCTGAACATATTTGAATCATTAAATACTAAATACATATCGTGCACTGAATCACTTCTGATACATCTATCATGTCTGCTATGCAAAACTTGGCATAAAAAGGTATCCTGCTGATCATCTTTAGCGTGATGAGCTCTTGATCGAGCTGACCTACTAAGCCACGCTCCAGGATAAAGATTCCCTTCATGTGTACCTAGAGGTGCAACCCTCTCATAACTTATATAGTTGCAACTCCTCCAGCTCAGGATCTCGATGGAATCCTCATGGTATCTTATCATCCGACATTCTACTGAAGGTTACAGAAACTCGGGGATGTCGCACTCTCGAAATGCAATTTTTATCTAAATCAGCACCATTTCCATCAAATACCAACACTGATCCCAGTGGCAGTGGAATTTCAACAGACCCTCTGAATTCTCCGGGGCTAATGATATCAATCTCTTTTTCGAAGAGTATGTTGCTTTTGCTGACGAAACACACGGTGCAAAAGAGTCTAACAAAATCATGATGGTCAATATGGTGAGGAATGTAGCTCCCCTCATCATAAATATTGATGATGCAACTGTTTGGTACGTAATATGGCGGCAATATACTCCATCGAATTATTCTTTTAACCATTCTCTTTATCACATTAGTCATCAGATCCACCTCATCATATCTTAAGATACCAGGGGGTTTCCTTGTCTGTCTTCAATGAAATTGTAGCAACAACCACATTGAATGGTTATCCTACCTTTCCCGTGCGTCCATTTTCACGGTTCCGAATATGTTCTTGGCCTCAGTAGGACAGCTCGGCCTCTAGCTTGCAGATCAAACACACAGTCCAAAATCCTCTTCTCATCATTCTCAGAGAAGACTCCAATATATAGCATCAAGACTTGCAATTTATTGACCATTTCACCTCGAACTTCTTCATAAAATTCAAATTCTTTTTGTTTTACCCTGCACATTCTCTCCATCTCAGTTGTAGGAATATCGTCAAATTGTCGGGGTAGTGTTGGCCTTGTTATTTCAACCACTTCAACAACAAGTGTCTGCTCTGTGTTTGTAGGTAGTGGAATATATGACTCAACATCTGTATGTGCAGCCTCGTGACCCTTCACTCTGGTGGCTGCGGATTCTTGCACTAAACTGTAGCAGTCCAAGTGTAGAATATTGCATCCTGGGCATTCTACAAACACTCGTCCAGTGGGTGCTCCTGTGGATAGTTCTTCATTACATATTGGACAACCCCTATAGGGCTAATGGGGTATCACCATTTGCATCAGCACTACGGTCAGCTCCAGCTCATCCTCTGTATTTAATAGACCGGAAGAGGTTTCTTTTGTAGGTGGTTCATAAATCCTTCCTTCCTTCAGGTATTGGGGTAAGTAATTCTGCTGCTTCTCTTTGCCTTCTTCTTTCTTCTCGTTTTAAGGATCTGTGCTTGCGTTGGTTAACGTTGCGACACCGCGTTCTTTGAAGTGGTGCGCCAGGCACTCTATCCTCATTGGCACTTATCAAATTTCTCAACGGTGCAGTTATTAGGGACTGTAGATGACTGATCCCTTCCTTCAAGTATTGTTGAGCGATCAACTTCTATCTCTTTCGTGAGGAATCATCTTCAGCTCCAATTTTCGGTAAAGACGGTAATCCTTTTTTTCCCCTTCGGTTGAAAACGTCCAGCAAGGGACCTTCATAATTCACATCAATCAGACCAAAGTCCAAATCAAGGTTTATGACGCCACCCCGAGCAGCCCTTTCCTTATCCAGTGCAAGATTTAAGCCATCTCTGAAGGAAAAGATCAGCTTACGCTCCGACATTTCCTCTACAGAAGACAGAAAAACATCAGCGTGCTGACATCCAACATGAATAAGAACAAAAATGAAGCATCAACAATTTTGATAATTTGAAAATTTTATTTATTTAATTTTATTTAATTTAGTTAAATTTTGAAAATAGAAAAACAAAATGAACAAGAACAAAAATGAAGCTTCAACAATTTTGATAATTTGAAAATTTTATTTATTCAATTTTATTTAATTTAGTTAGATTTAGAAAACAAGAAAACAAAATGAGCAATTTTAAAAAACTTTTTCATTTTATTGAGGTTAATTTATTACAAAATTTTTGACCCATTCACAGAAGTTTGGCCAAATGACTAACCCCTGAACAATCAAATTTTCAAAAAGCAAATGTTGATTTCAAGCGGCATCATGTTGGGTAGTATATCTTCAAGTAGCGATCGTTGACTGAAAACATAGGTCTTTCACCCCGAAAATCCACCAGCTGGTAAGACCCTCCTGAGTCAACTTCTTCTATGACAAATGGTCCCTCCCAAGTTGGTTCAAGTTTTTCACCTATCTTACGGTGTGCAAGAATAGGTCTTTTGTGAACGAGAATGAGGTCACCGACTTTAAACGTCCTCGGGCAGACGAATTTGTTGTGTGCTTGCACCATCATTGCTTGGTAGAGCTCCAAGTGTTGTTGTGCTTATAGCCATTTTCCCTCAAGACTTTCCAATTCTTCCTGTCTGAGTTTTGCATTTTCTTCTGTTGTGAGTTGGTAGGCGACGGTAACTCTAAGAGATGGTGTCTGAACTTCTAGCAGTAGTACGACCTCGGACCCGTACACAAGTGCGTAGGTGTCAGCACTATTTTTGGTTGAAGGAGTTGCCCATTGGAAGCTGTCAGTCACCAAAATTGAAATCCCATTGCCCACTTTGGAATTACATTTTAATTTACATATATATATATATA
>JXCR01122419.1:216199-229456 GCA_002079205.1 Phalaenopsis hybrid cultivar | reverse complement strand
CCTAAAATAATAAACCAAGTTAGGGGCTTTAACCTGTCACTTTAAAGTCCTCTAACTCTACACCCTCAAATGAATATTTCCTTATTTATTTGCACACAATCATATGAACTACATTCTCATTCATACAATCTCATGTGATTCTTTCCAATTGTTGACTGAGACAATACCAACCCGGTTCTTACATGTTCTCACAACAAATTTTAACATCTGGATTGGCCAAATCAAGAAGTAAATGAAGTGCATGGATTTAAATCATCACAACTTCTTCTAACATTAAAGTTCAAAACTCTCCACAACTTCCATTCAACACTTAATTACTTATCATTTTAAGAAGAAAGATAAAGAAAACTACTCAGAATCCATGGAGAAAAAAAATCACACTTTAGTTTAAAATAAGAAATCATTGTCAAACCAACAACAAGACTCAATTAAAACCAAAACTAGTCTAAAAATAAAAGATAAAAACTTATCTTAAGTCCACCAAACACTTGAAGTTCCTTTAAATCTCTTCTCTTTTACAACACTCAAAATAAAAATAACAAAAAGGATAAAGTAAATACTTAAAGTGGTGCCTGAAAATCTCTCCGAACTAACTCCCCAATTGAAGAACCTTCAAAACTTTTTCTTTTCAAGCACACAATTTTTCAGACCTTTCAGGACTCTTCTCAAAGTTTTCTCTTCCTTCTTTTATAATTTTTCAAGAGGTGCCTTGGTATCTCTTCAAAATATGTCTTGATTCGATGTATTTCCCAAAGAGATGCCTCCTTTATCAAATATTTTCATCCTTGGTGGTTGTAATCACCTATTAAGCCAATAGATGCCTCAAATACCTCTTCAAAATTCGGCCAAATGAAGAAAATCGTCAAATAACTGTCTTTGTCTCTTAAGCGCAAGCTTCTATATTTAACTGGCGCTTAAGCATCGGATTTGGCTNGAGAAAACAAAACCACACTTTAGTTTAAAAGTAGAAATCATTGTCAAACCAACAAGAAGTTTCGATTAAAATTAAAAGTAGCTTAATAAAGTAGAAATCATTGTCAAACCAACAAGAAGTCTTGATTAAAACTAAAAGTAGTTTAATACACTTCAGTTTAAAAGTAGAAATCATTGTCAAACCAACAAGAAGTCTCGATTAAAACCAAAAGTAGTTAAAAAAAAAGATAAAAACTTATCTCAAATCCTCCACCAAACTCTTGAAGTTCCTTTGAATCTCTTCTCTTTTACAACACTTTAATCTCAAATCCTCCACCAAACTCTTGAAGTTCCTTTGAATCTCTTCTCTTTTACAACACTCTCAACTCTCAAAATAAAACTAAAAACAAAAGGAAAAATGAAAATTTTGTGGTGCCTGAATCTCTCCTCAAGATTCTCCACGATCTTCTTCTCAGGACTCCAGCACTCTCTCCCTCTTCAAGCACCCACCTAAAATGTAAACACTTCCTTCTTTTATAAATTTCCAAGAGGTGCCTTGATAACTTTTCAAAATGTTTATAAATTCGATGTATTCTCCAAAGGATGCCTCCTTTCACAAGTCTTTTTATAGTATTTTTATTCTAGTGGTCATAATCACCCTCTTAAGTCAATAGGTGCCTCAAATACCTCTTTAAAATTTGGCCAAATGATGAAAATTGCCAAATAACTACCTCTGACGCTTAAGCTCGGGGTCTCTGGCACTTAGGCGCGACCTTCTCTGTTTAACTGGCACTTAAGCGTCGGATCTGGCGCTTAGGCGCCAAAACACTTTAGCACAATTTTCAACTCTTTGCTCCAAATTTGATCATTTTTCACTCCTTTAAGCATTTTTCACCTTCTTACTTGTACCTGAAAGAGAAACACACAAATACATTCCATTAAAGCGTAATATCTCAAACAGATGTATAACAATGTGTCTAAAAATACTATATATTTTAGGTGTATCAACAGACTAAAAATCCCTAATTTGATCTTAGTGTTTAAAAACTAAAGCGAGAGTTAGCCTTCAAGGGAAGGGAAGTGGGAGCCAGTATCCTCCTATCCTAGCCTCGGATTTAGGGACTAAACCTAAG
This sequence comes from Phalaenopsis hybrid cultivar, assembly GCA_002079205.1. Taxonomy (NCBI): domain Eukaryota; kingdom Viridiplantae; phylum Streptophyta; class Magnoliopsida; order Asparagales; family Orchidaceae; genus Phalaenopsis; species Phalaenopsis hybrid cultivar. The sequence continues at coordinate 227,411 of JXCR01122419.1, read as the reverse complement.
ATTAGCCAATGATTTTCTATAACACTGAATCATGGTAGAGAATTAAAATTTCTCCTATTTGACACATAAAATATTTAATTTATCTCATTCCTTTACATTATCCAATTCACTACATAAGAATAGTAGTTTTTAACATCTTAAAATTCTCTAAACCAACTCATCCAAAAAGGGTTATCTTTAGAATTAATATTTACATTTAGGAATAGTTACTATCCTTACATTTAACATTCGCATTTAGAAGTAGTTGCTAGATAAAACACCATTTTAATCGACATTCCAAACTAAGGACTAATAGTAGTAGACTGGAATTTGACTAAGGACATATTTTCTCGCTTCCTCGTGGGATCGATATTTGGGGCTTAATCAGAAAGTCCTATATTACTTGAAGTGATACGTGCACTTGCATAGAACCCACAGTGTGTGAAATATTTGTTATATTTCATAGTATTTCAATTTTGTATATTAGCTGCCAAATATAAATTGGGCCAAGTTTTTAGTCGTCTTTTGAAAGCTAAATTACTGTGTAATTACAGGTTGGGTCAAGTTTTTGGCACCGTCTCAGGAGAATTGAATTGACATAAAACACACAGAAAAACAACATGCACTAGGGGCGCATCAAGTATTTGGCGCCGTTGCCGAGGAAGCTTCGGTAAGAACTTTAGGAGAATTTTAGTTGAAGTAATTAGGTTTAAACTTGGAAAACTGTAGTGTCATAAAAACTATTTTTTGTGTGTAAATTTTTTTTTGTATGAAAAAGTGTTATGAAAAAAAATGTTTGTGTAAAAAATAATATGTTTGTGAAAATATTTTGTTGTGTTGAATATATTTTTTTATTTTGTTTATTTATTTCTTAATGTATTATTTGTTGTGTTGCGTATGCGAAATAAAGGATCTTCAGGACTTGTACCTTATGATCCTGAGTTAGAAAAAAGGAAAAAAAATAAAAAAACNCTTAGGCGCCAAAACACTTTTGCACATTTTTCACCTATTTGCTCCAAATTTGATCTTTTTTCACTCCTTTAATAATTTTTCATCTTTTTATTTGTACCTGAAATAAAAACACAAAAATATCTTCCATTAAAGCTTAATATCCAAAAAATAGGTATAAAAATGTGTTTAAAAATACTATATATTTTCAATGTATCAAAATCTCTCAAACTTAAAATATTACTTATCCTCAAGTGGCACTTCAATATTTAAAAAGGAAATGAGTATGATATGTATATGAGTTTCTTTAGGAGTTACTAAAATTTAGATTTAGAAATTTAGTAGTCCAATTTAGAAAAAATATTCAGTAAATGAGACCAACTTAAAGTTTAGAAATTTTTTATTTTTAAGAAATATGAAAATAAGAGTTCCTATCTAATTCAGAAATATTGTAATTTTTCCAAATTTAGAATTTTAGTTCTTTTATTTTTTCTACTTAAAAATACTTATTAGAAATAATTTTACTTACTATATTATATTTTTAAGCTTCAGAATATACTCATATTAGGTTTTGACATATGGGAATAGAGTTCATGATTTATTCCATCTTTTTCTCTAATCTTTTCATTTGTGCATCCATCTACCTTAACTAATTTAAAATAAGTAGAGTTGTGTCAAGTGAAACATCTTTATCAAACATAAAATCTTGAAGATGAAAATCATCTTATTGCTCTCTTGATGAAGCTCTATTTTCAGCCAGCATAATTATGAAAGTTTCTTCTAAAGCTTTTAAAGCTCCATCTTCTTCCTTGAGTTCTTTAATGTTAGCCTCCAATTCACTTAGCACTTCATCAATAAGTTTACCTTTAAATTATTTTGACTATCTGGGAGGTACTTTGACTCTTCATCAATGTCCATTTCCTCTACTCTGACATTAGCTTCCTTCATACTTCCATCTTGATCTTAAGTGATATGGATATTATTAGCATCTCTGGTTTCTCTCCGTACTTCTTTGATGATAATCTTAGATTCATGTTCCTCAATTTCTTGAGATTGTGACTCCTACACTTGAATAGATGAAGTGGGTTGACAATGGGTATCTAACTCGACATCATAAATAAAAGGAGGTGCTTCTAGTGATAAGCAGTGAACAAGGCACATGAACAAGGATTGTGTATATATTTTATTTAATCTTTTAGACCTATTTAACCTAATGTTATCAATGGTTCTAGGCTTAGAATATGTATGATAATGTTGAATTATATAAGTTTTAAGAGACTTGTATGAGAGGAAGTGTGCTACAACTATTGTGAAAATATTTTCTTATAAGTCTTATAAGTCTTTGTTTCTTGCATTGAATTCCTACGTCATTTTTTGAGCTATGGATTTCTCGACAATGCATGGCTAAATTTGTTCTTCGTGCCTCTATGATGTAGGATGAGTGAATTAAATCGTGATTTTTTTGTGATTTTTTTCGGTTAGCATTTTCTTTTATTTTCATGGCCTAAGTTGTCAGTTAACCTCGTAATCTAATTTACTCCTAGTCTGGCTAACTAGGGTATTAAAATATTTCATGAAGCTCAGTCCTCTAATCGTTGTGTAGTAGAATGAAGGGTTATCACAGAATTTTGAGAGAATAAACATATTCCAATGGAATTGTAGAATCATCCTAGGGGATTAGAATAGTTATGAAGAATGTCATGACTTCATGGATTCTAGGCTTCTTTTGACCTAGACATAGGCATAAGGAGTAATATATCCCTGATTGAAAACTATCACGTAGGAAAACATTTAGAAAAATCATAACTATCATGATCCTCGAATCACAAAGTTAAGCGCCTAAAAAATCTTGAAGGAACTCAGACAAGTATTTATGTTATTTTTGCTTTATGTTATCTGCGAATTTATCTATTTGCTAGAATCTTAGGATTTAAAACCCCATGTGTGAACTCATCGAGCCATGCAACTAAATTAGTAAACTAGAGCTTTTTCTATGAAAATAAATTGCTACCACTTTTCCTATGGGATCGATATATGGACTCTTTGACTACATACTACCTGATATGTGCTCTTGCATTATACAAACACTTACTTCACGGTAATTTTTGGTGCATCATGCAATGGGTAAGTAGGATTAAGATTTGTGAAGTTGACGCTCATTCTTGATACACAAAAATAATATATTATTTAAAGTACCATTTTTATGTCTATTTTCTGTGATATTGCACTTTAAAAAAATGTATTTTTGTGTTTTTATTGTAGGTATATCATTTTTAAGCATTTGCAGAAAAATGGAAAAAGGAGCAAAATTTGGAGCAAAAATAACCAATTTTGGGGTTTAGTGCATGATGCGCCAAAATCCAGAGCGCTAGCGCATGATGCGCCACAGACAACATTTTTAAATTAAGGCGGTTTGAAACAAATTTTGCATGAATTTTCAAAGGTATATTTGTTCTAAGCACCCCATGGAGTGATTCGATATATTTAGACACTATGAAAGGTTCCAATTTGAAGAGAATTGACTCTTGGATCAAGGAGGCACATCTTTTGAAATTCAAAGTTTTGACTTTTAAACTTTAGAGGGAAATTGAAACTCTTTTGAGATGAAGCAACCCAAAAGGAGGGGGACTTCTAGAGAGTGATGAGAGGGAGACAGAGAGAATTGGCATGAGGGAGAGAGAAAAAATTGGTGTGAGTGATTGTAAAGAGGGAAAGGCTTAGAGAGAGCTTTTAGGGATTTGCTTGGGAAGGATTGTGAGTTAATTTGTATTTTTCATTTATTTTGTTTGTAAACTTGTTTTTATATATGAAATCCTTATTTTATCGTATCATTCTCATGAATTCTGAGTAATCTTCTTTATCCATCTCCCTACTTTGAAGAAATGATTTTGTGAAGAATTGATTTTATTTTCTACGGTTTTAAATGTCAATAATTTATAATGATTTGAACTCTAGCCTTCATTTGCTTTTCAATCTGGCCAATTGAATTGTTAAAATGTTTTGAGAAATATATGTTCTGAAAAAGGGGATATAATTTCTACAAAAAAAGGAGAATCACATTTGATTTCATGGGAGAGTATTTCATCCATAAGATTGGGTGCAAATAAATAGGGAAATATACTTTGTTGGATGCAGAATTAGAAGATTTTAAGGTGCCAGATTAGAATCTACAATTTGGTTCAGTTCATTGCAAACTAATGCGAGCAACTTTGCCTCAGGTGAGGGAATAGTGGGAGCTCTGGAGTGACAGTCGGTATCCTCCCAGCCTAACCACGAAATTAGGGACCAAACTCTGGATTAATCAATGTTCTTTATATCGCTTGGGAGAGGGTAGAGAGTAGGATTGCTCCTATTTGGCACAAATCAGTTTTTAAATATATTTTTCAAATGATTTCAATTTCTTTACAAGACATATTTTCATTGTAAAGGGGAAGGATGCTTTCTCATACTTGAACTTTTTGTCAACAAAAAACATTATTTTATTTCAGCAATTTACATTGAAAGTTTAACATTTAGTTTAATTTACTTGTTATAGTCGTACATCTGCATATTTAGTAGCATTTTTGTTGACCTCATTTTTGGTTGAGGTCTAGTTTTTCCTCTTTAGTAGTCTAGGGTCTAGCCATGAGACTTTCCTATTGACTATTCCTAGAGGACTAGAAAAGGAACCCTCACCATTAGAAATTTCAAATCCTTCTTTGCTCAACTTGAAGTTCCACATATTGTTCCTGACCTCTAGCATTTAGTAGGTAGGGTCAATATGAAGGAGCTCAAGGGGAGTTCCCCATAGGATGGTCAAACCTTAGAACTATCCCTGGGTGATATGGTTTTGGCGAGGGCTAACTTGCACACACTACACTTTTTCACTTAACCCAAACCCTAGGACCCCTTAGGTTGGTCCATTGACTCCTTTTGGAGATCTCATGTGGATGACCCTGTACCCCTGATCTTTGGCTAAGAGGGTTAAGACCAAAACATTATGCATCCAAAATGAGTCCTCATATGGTTCCTATTGGTTTAGTATGGCTTCATGGCTTGTTGGCCCATTTTGGCCCAAAATCACCAAATTAGCTAAATACCCCTACAACCCCAATCTTTGCCAAAAAATCCCAAAATTACCCAAAATGCCCAAATTTGCCCAAAAATCATCTCAAACCCCTCACCACTACCTAAATTGACAAAATTCACAAAAAGTGTCAAATTACCAAAATGCCCCCAAAATTACCCAAAATTAACAAAATGCCCTCATGACCTAAGAATTCCAAAAATTTCTAAAAATTTTAAAATCATCCCAAATATTCCCAATTTCAAATTTTTATCATCAATTTGACCCAATTTGACCAAAAGCCCCAATTTGCTCTTAAAGGCCCAAATGCCCTCAAATTAACCCAATCTTAGCCCAATTGACCACAACCTTGCCCAATTTCAATTATAAACCAAAATTCAGCATCCCCAATCTCAATATAAACAAAATTCAAGCCCAATTTGCCCAATTTCAACCAAATAAAAAAGTCTCAATTTTGACCATGTGCCTAAATCCATCAAATTAGCCCACCAATTCAATTCAAAATCACTTAAAAATTTTCCAAATCTTTCATGATATCCCCCTACACCAAATTCAACATTCAATTAGCAAAAAATTTTAGCTCAAGTTCAATTTCAATTTTAAAAGCGGAAATCCTTAAGTCATTCCAAATGGCCCAAATCAAAAAGCCCACATGATAAATTTTATCCTCATCATTCATTTAGTCAAAATCATCCCCTAAGTCTCATATTCATGATCAAATTGTTCTATATCAAGCATCACGCCAAATTCTGCCAAAATATTTCATAAATTCAAAAATCCCTCCTCATGAAAGTTGATCAAGCCAAGGGCAAACCATGAAGCCACTCACAAGCCATTGGTGAACCATGAGAGCTATGCCACATCACCTTACTATTAGTGGCAAGAGGACAAACCACTTTCAAATATCCTTAAGATTCTTTTAACCTCTCCCATGAATCACCTAAACCACATCTTTAACCAAATCACTTGGATAGGGACCTTACTAATGATTAAGCTGAACCATCTGATTTTCCTCAGCACCGAGCCAGCCTTGGTGGGTGAACCCAACCCAAATCTATGATTGACCCAAATTGACCAAAAATGACCCTTCCCACATTTTATTTTAATTCAACACCCTTACACATGGCCAACTCCAATTAAATTCACCAAAATCAAGCCCTGACCTCCCTGAGTCCAATGGTGACCTAAGCCTAGCCGGCCGACCACCTAGGCTGCCAGAAAAGCCACCTCAAAATGCTCCCCCATGGCTAAAACTCAAAATTAAACCCATCCAAGTTGGCTCATCCCAATTGGATTTTTGCACCTTGTTGGAATCCACATAAGCAAGTTAGGACACCCACCAATTGCCCCAAGTGGCCTCTCTTTCCCCCTCTATTTAAACTCACCCTCCATGGCCAAAGGAAGAGAGCTTGAAATTCCTTGGGGATACTTACCAAATTGCTTCCATAGCTTCCTTAAGACCCCTTTAATTCAACCCAACGATCCCTAGCCACTCAAATACACTACTTGAGCTCAATTTTGGAGCTCAAATCCAAGGCCAAAATTGGACACTCAACAAACCTCCACCAAATTCAAATTAATTGCACCCACACTATCCTCGTAGTGAGAGAGGAAGATCCCCCATAGAAGTCCGATCACCAGAGCACCCTAAGGTGGACTTTGATCAAACCCTTAATTCGTCCGTGGTCGAATTAATATCTAGGCAATTCACCACTGCTCCAGGCTCAATCCCTAAGCTCTTGGGACTCCCACGAAGCTTCCACAAGCATCCAATCGAGGCTTCCCCTCTTGGACCAAGGCATTGAAAGTTAACCCTAAACCGAGCTTCATTTGATTCTCCATGTGCATAGAGTTGATTTAAGGGTTAATTAACCATATGGATATGTTCTCGTAGTTAAGACAAGTCTATAGGAAAAAACCACACTTGATTTGGTTGAGTATCAAGCGAGATATTATGTCTAGAAGATGGACGATTTACGAGCTTGACTCATTGGGGATGATGACCACGCACCGTCTGATCGAGCATGTATCGCTTGGGCGGTCCTGATTGCGCCGAACGGAGCTGTGGTTCGAAAAGGGGGAGCTGACACGAATGATGGCACCCAATCTCGCGGCGACACGCAGCTCTTCAATGCGTACGAGGCCGAGTCAGATAAGTAGGAAAATAAGATTTTTTCTTATTTATTTAAATGCTCATAACTTTAAAAATGCATAACTTTGTGTAAAAAAATCATAAAAATAAAATAAAAATACCCACTTGCTCAGTGAACAAAGGATAAAAATATGGAAATATTTCATGTCCATTTGATGTCTATTTTATTTTTAATTAATTAAATATTATTTTTCTTATTTTTATTCTCTATTAGCATAGACATTTCACCATGACTTGATATTTAGGGCTTTGATTTTACATTTTATGGGGATGCTCTTTTTGATTTTTCCAAGGTTTGGGGAGATCTCTAGGCATGGATACTTAATTTTCAAGTACATAGTCTCTATTTTGATATAAAAATTATAATAATTAAAATAATCATCAAAAAAATAGAAAACTTGTATTGTTAGGTTCACTGTGATCAAAGGATCCTAGGAAAGATATAAACTTAGTTTAAATCATTAAAAATAGCCCTAATTGTCACCAACCCTAAAAATGAATAGAAAATTAATTTACAGCAAATATAAATGTAAATGGAATAAAAATCATTCTCAATTGTAATTTAATGCTAGTGGAACTCCCCATAAAAATTTCAAGTCAATTGAAGTTAATTTGACTATTCAAATGGATTAATTAAGTGAAATCATATTTTTGACGTTAAAATAATTATAATAATTAAAATAAAATTCAAAAAAATTACCAAATTGGTTTTGAGAGCTCCTTATGACTAGAGGAACTTAAAAAAATAAAATTGGAATTAAAATAAATACTTCATTTTCTGAGCTTTTTTAGGCATTTAAATAATTAAAAATGAATTAAAAATCATAAAAATTACTACATTATAAAAACACACTAAAATGTCACCTTTGACTTGCTGATCAACTAGAAACAACTAAAATAAATTTTCCAATTTTCTAAGGCAAGATATTAATTCTTAAAGGCTGAAAATGAATTTTCTCTAATTTCTCACTAAAATAATTCTAATAATTAAAATATAATCGATAAAAATATGAGATTTATTTCTTTGGGTTCCTTGGACTTAGAGAGATTTAATAAAAATATAAACTTAATTTTCCACTTAAATAATATTATGTATTTAATTAATACTTAAAAAAACAAATAATTCTAATAATTAAATTAAATCTCTAAAAATAATGAAAATTGGTCCAAGTGGTCCTCTAACCTAGGTAAACCTCTAATAATTTTCTTAAGGATAGAAGTTTTATTTTAGTTGAGTTATTAAATTTTCATTGAAAATCCCTATTTTTACATTAAAAATAGTTATAAAATTAAATAAATTCAGAAAAATAACATTTTCTCCTCTGATGTTTTAATGAACTCATGATTAAGATAATATAAAATTTGTAAGTCATTTGAATTTAATTTGATTAATTATAGGATAATAAGGTCTTAGGGGTAAAAGGGTAATTTTGGAATTTAAGGCTTAATTATTATTTAGGCTTAACCAAAGGGCTAAATAGGCAATAAATAATCTTAATTGACATGTCTTGATGATTGAAACATAAAAGGGATAAGTGGTAGTAACCAACCTCATTTTGATCTTATAAAGGATAAATATGTAATTTTTCAAAATTAACAAAATTTAAAAGAATGTTTAAATAGGGAAATATTATGGTGAGGGGTTTTAATTTTAGAAGATTAAAACTTACTGATTTTGAACCCCCAACTAATGGCTTTGAGATGATTTATAATTCATTATAAGGATTAAGAATATAAATATTGAAAACCCTTTTTCTTAAAATCACAAATCTACCCATTAAACCTTAAGGGCTTAGTAGTGAATTAGGATTAATCAAAATTTTGTCAAATGAGGTTTAAAAAGTAACCTATAATTAATTTAAAACTTTTCAAAACACTACAAGCTCATTCTTTAAAATCCGATTAATTAAATAATTTAATTATGTCAAGTTGCCCCCAAGGGCATTTACCCATCTAATTCAAAAGTGAGATATCAAGTGATAATTACCCCACTTAAGAGATAATCAAAACATCATAATTCATTGAGCATAGAGATATTAACTGAATATACTATATAGCAAACATAATAAGGCAAAAATGAACTCTAGAAAATTCCAGGGACTATGAAATGTCTAGGGTATTACCCAGGACTTCTTCACGATCCTTTGGAAATCTTGAAGGACATCTAAACTTATTATGATTTGCTTAATGGAATCATCCTCAAAATTTAGAACCACCAAGTTATGACATAGGATTTGGTAGGCATGCTTTAAGTTTGTACTTTCTACTTTTTCTATAAGCATGTTCAATTCTTGCAAAATTATACAGATATATGCTTTGCAAGTACTGAAGTTTCAGGTGGAGGAAAGAGAAGACTCGTCAGGTACGCTTTTACAGTTTACCGTGCTTTCTTTTCTCATACATTATATATTGTACTTTTACAATCATAAACTTGCATGCTAAAAAACGATGTCACCCTGCATGAAAACTAAAACCTTTAAGATAGCCACAAAAATGAAACTAAAACCAAAAATAACATCAATCAAGATAAAATTCACCACCACAACATTTAAAATATAAGACAACTCAAAAATTTAATCACAAACATCAAAAAATAACAATTGTAACTAAGTTAAGACGTCTTTACCGGATGATCGAGAATACGTCGGAGGATGTAACCTACGGTTGCTAATGAGATTTCCCACAGTCTAAATGAAATTATGGAACTCATTTAGTAACCTACGGTTGCTAACGAGACTTCCCACGGTTTAAATGAAATTATGGAACTCATTAAGATGGGTTTAGTAAGTTCATTTGGACTAAGTGAATCCAATAGAAAATAGTGGTGCCGGAATGAGGGAGTAACCTACGGTTGCTAACGAGGCTTCCCACGATTTAAATGAAATTATGGAACTCATTAAGATTGCTGGACTAAGTGAATCCAATAGAAAATAGTGGTGCCAGAACGAGGGAACCGTAGGATCCTAACTGACCCCTCGGAGGAGGTAACCTACGGTTGCTAACGAGGCTTCCCACGGTCTAAATGAAATTATTGGGACTAAGTGAATCCAATAGAAAATAGTGGTACCGGAATGAGGGAACCGTAGGATCCTAACCGGCGTCGCTCCAATTAACTTTAACATGCCTTATTTAAAGAACCATAACCATATGGACACTTGATTTGACATCATAACTTGACACATTAGAAAACCTAAACTTGCTACGACGAGGAGCTTGGTTTTAGCATTGTGGGCAGCATGGTCGTCTTCAACAGCAAGAGGAGCTACAATAGAATATCTTTCCTTAAAATTAAACAACGATCCATAAGATTTTGAGGTTGTTGGCTTATGCAACATTAATCCTCAACTTATCTATAGGTCATTGTATAGCTCTGTTGTACAATATAAGCCCTAAATCGTCTTAGGATTCCGAGGTTGTCGTTTGTCACGACTTAAGTCCTCACATCTTCTAGGCTATTTGTGTGATCGTTTCACATGAATGTAAGCCCTAAACAAATAAAATTTGAAGGATGAAACACTTAAATATTTCTCCTCAAAACTGAAACCAAACAATAGGATAGCTTGGGAAGTCACCATGGTTCTCCTCAGGATCTGTGACATCCCCTAGTTCTTCCTTCTTTAGACTCTACAACAAAATGTTCCAAATTTGAGTCATTCCCCCTTCACACCTCTTTGTCCGATCTCATTAAAAATTTTCATCCTTTTGACCTCTTTGAAGATAATAGTTTCTGATTTTTATCGAGAGTTTCTTAGGTGACTTCGGTTATCTAGAATGCAATTAATTATAGGGGCTTGTCCTTATAAGAAACATTTCTGAACACAACTTAATATAAACCATATTTAATTCTTCATATTAAATAGGGGAAATTGTCAGTAAATAAAATAGTTTTACAGATTAAACGGTTGTCATATATTCCTTAGTTTATGTGATCGAGCCTCACCCTTAAGTCTTGTGTTTATCTTTTGGGATGGATACAGGATTTGAGGTATAGTGCTCTTTCATTTAAACTATGAAAAATATGGGGTTAATTTAATTTCATATTTTTCTAAATTATATATATATATATA
>JXCR01122419.1:176639-206766 GCA_002079205.1 Phalaenopsis hybrid cultivar | reverse complement strand
AGCAAACGAGCCGAACACGAGCACACTTTTTGAGCTCGAAATATAAACGAGCCGAACACGAGCTGCGTTTACCCCCCTAACTAAAACTTTATATTTATATTTATATTGTTTTATCTATTCAAGAAAAGTATTTGAATTTTAGAAGGTGAACATTAATGGTATATTTGATTTGACATTAAAAATTTGAGGATAATAAATATGAAAACTATAGTTTAAATATTAGATTTGTAAATATATGAGAATGATGTGATATGTATATAGATATATAAATGGTTTGCTGACGATTTTATTTTTAGTGGGTAGTGATTTGTTTTGTTTTTTTTTTTTTTTTAATTATGTGATTCAATTTTATTTTTTAAAATGTTTTAGTACTCATACTCACGAAAAATTATTTCATACAGATATCATATGCAAAAAATACATATGATGTTCGATCTCCACCTTTCATCACAGCAAAGATGTATAATAATGAGACCTATTTTAAATTCTTTTTTAAATTAAAAAAATTTATGATGAACGGTGAAGATCTGACTCTCCGTATGAAATAATTTACGAAAAATAATATACGAACAAAATGCTCTCCTCCACATAAATTTATTTTGAAAGTAAACAGCTAAAAAAAATTAAATTTTAGCTAGATCTCCAATTTATATATATATATATATATATATATATATATATATATATATATATATATACTAATATTTATATTTTATTATTTAAATATATTTCAGCTAGCCAGGGGAAAATAAAACGAAAGTAAAATAATAAAATTAGAATTTTATTAAAATTATGTACGTACAAGGTGAAAGCTTTTATATGGAGAAGTGCGGTAGACACAAAACACTTGAGCACTCCGATTGAACAAGCTAATAGAATAACAAATGAGCCATATATATATATATATATATATATATGAAGGAAGACTTAGAGAGTGACTCCAAACTTACTATTATTCTATAAATGAGATCTTTTCCAGGGTAAGAAAGAATCGAATAATGTAAGGAAGTTAGATTTCCTCTAGCTAAAGAATATAATAAGATGGGAATAACTCTTATAAAGCTTAATTATTGTTGTTGCCTCAGTTATTTAGCTTGTCAGTCCACTGCTCCTGTCTTGATCTTTATTGTTTGACACGGATTCTTTGTCAAGTGACATCTTTTCTTCGTCATATTCAAGAAAAAAATATTAGCGTCTTCAAAATTTCTTAGAATTGCTCATGGTAAATTTTTATAGTCCTTCTTTGGATCTATTTCTCAATATTTCTATGAGGATATCTTTTATGAATGCCCTCATAAATTTCTATTGTTCCATCAATTGTAGAGACTGTTAAAGTAGGTAGTGTAGCTTTATATGTTTGAATTATTGACTTAATTTGATAATTTTTTTCATTGATATAAAGTATGGTCCACCACTTGAGTAAAAATTGCCTTTGTAGGCAACAATGGTTAGATGTTTCTTTGCCTAGGGTTATAGTCCAGGCTTAAACCAAAAAATACCCACAAATAGTAAACAAATAAAATGAGTTTTATTATTGCACTTTTTTTTTAGGATTAACAGTTCTTATTTTGGGAGAAGACTTAACCTATTCTATATATTACTGTTGACCTCATTTTTGGTGAGATCAAAATTTCTTTTCTAGAACTTAGGATCTAGCCATAAAACTTTTCTATTAACTATCCTAAGAGACTGTGATGAAAATTCCTCCCACTTAGAAGATCAAACCACTTCTTTACTCTTTTTTTAAGTCATGCATGGGTGGTCTTAAACCTCCAGCACTTGGGTGGTTGAAACCAACATGTGGAAACTTAAGAATGAGTTCCATAGGATCAATTGACCATTAGGCAATCATGGGTGGTTTGGTTATGCACACACACACTTGAACTGCCTACAAGTTCCCTAACACACCCAAAATCATCAATTCATCCGAATTGACCCATCTTCCCCCATGAGGTCCATAACCAATTCTTAGCTCTTTTGAAGATTCATGTGGGTGGTCCTAAGTCCTTAACATAGGATGACTAGGATCAACATGTGAAGCTTTCAAGATGGGTTCTCATAAGAATCATGTGTTTTCAGAGAGGCTTTCCATGGCTTGCATGTTCACCACCCAAAACCATCTAACATTATCCAAAATCACCCAAAATTTTCTAATATACCCAAAAATTCTCCAATTTACCAAAATTTCAGAAAAAAAAACCAAGAAAAATGCCAAAAGCCCCAATTCCACTCAAAATTTCGTCAAAACCAATCCTAGCCACCAAATTCACCCAAGACTTGCCAAAATTCTTAAAATACCCCAAAATTACTCAGATTACCCCTAAATTCCCAAAAACCTCAAAGATTTCCCAAATTACTTCAATATTCCCAAAATTGCCCTAAAAAATTACTCAAATTGCCCCAAAATTGCCCAAAATTCAAACCCTCCAAATTTCGACCTCAATTACAACAATTCCATTGAATTCCAAATTCAAGTTCAAATTTAAAGCCTAAGCCCAAACTCCCCAATTTCAAGCTAATTGTCCAAATTCATTATCAAATTTATCCAAAGCCCAAATTCCACCAAAATTGAGTCCACATGTTAACTTAAAATTTAGCAAGCCCAAAATAAATTATTCATCTCAAATTTCTCAAATTCCATCAAGCTCACCATCCCTAAATTCTAAGAGCCCAAATCAAAAGCCCATCATCCAAGTCTCATCCCACCATCCATTTAATCAAAATCAAGCCCTAAGTTCCAAACTCCGTGATTGACATTTCCTTAATTTGATTTTATGATGGCCTCCCAAAAATGTCCAAAAAATTGTTAAATCCTTTATCATGCAAGCTAGTCAAGCCACATGCAAGCTATAGAGCCTTCCTCGAGCCATAGGTGAACCATGAGAATCATGCCATGTCACCATTTAAATTGCCAAAATGAGGAGCCCCTTTAATAATTCCCTTAAAAATGATTAACCACTCTCATGACTCTCTTAAGCTCATTGAAAGCCCTAATCTCTTGGATAGGGACTTGACCCCACTAAACAAGCTGACCCCAAAGACCACCTTGGGAGTGACCCAAACCAGTTTCCATGAGCCTAACCCAAGTCAAACCCATCCTAGCCCACACCACTATCCATTTCAATTAAACACCCTTTAGACATGGCAACTCGCAATTGACTCTACCAATCTCCACCACTGACCCCCAACAGTAGGATGGTGACTTCCCATGGTCGGCCGACCACCCTCGCCGCCAAAAACACCAAACCCGAGATGCCCAAAATTTGAACTCTCTTTAATATTTGGAGCTGATTATAATCGATAATTTGAAACTATTTTTCTATGTGAATTCATTTATAATTTCATGTAGGCATTTCTAATACATAATTAGCAAAAAAAAAAAAAATTATGCCAATCTAAAAAAAGTGCAAGAAATGATTAGAAGTATAATTTAATTATATATTATAAGAATTTTAATTATGTATAATTTGATTATAGTGGTTGCCATCTTATAATAGCCGCATAGAAACTTTTTTTTTTTTTTAATTTGAAGGATGCAAAGGCATTTTGGTTCATAGTTTTATACAAGATAAATGGTTCCATGTAAGAAAAAAACATTGGTTTACCTAACATATATGAATGATGATCTTTTTCGTTAACAATTAATTGCCCAATCATAGTGAAATATGAAAAATATGCATCAATATTGAATCATTAAACGATTTATAAACATGACCAAATTTTTTTTTAATATTAATGAGCTGTATGTTATAAAATATATGATTTAATTATTTGAACTAGAATAAAGGATTTTCTCAATTGTTTCAGCAATAGAGGCTTTTATGTTCGGAAAACGAAACTTTGTACGGTGAAGTTTAAGGTTCGTTTGGGCGGGCGGCAGGACTATGGCGCGGTGCTGCCCCGTAATTTTTTTTTTTTTATTCGGCGGTCATGCCGCCGCTTCTCACGGTTTCGAGCAAAAATTGTGTAGCGGGATTATAGGCACAACCATGCTTCATGGACGCAATTTTTACTCCCTTGCCCCTTTGCCCTATCCCGCGAAAGAGAAGCCGTAAGCTTCTTCCCATCCCCTCGCCGCGAGCTTCTTCCCATCCCCTCGCCGCGAGCTTCTTCCCATCCCCTCCTCTTCTCCGACTGGTGACGGTTCCTGCTCGTCTTCTCTTCTCTTCCTTCTTCTTCTCTTCCTGTTCTCGTATAGCAAGGGTAAGAAAATTTTTTTCTCGCATGCGTTCCTGTTATCGTAAGGGTCATGCTCCTGTTAAATCTGGGATTTAGTTTTATCACAAGGGCTAGATCTGTTGCTGGGTAAAATGATTTAGAATTTGGAGTGCCATTTGAGGTTATGCTTTACCAAACAAGGTAAAATTTATTACTTAACAATAATTAATTAATTACCTAACAATTACATTTGTTACATATTTAACACTTTTGAGTTTCAATAATTTAATAGATAATAAATTTGGCTTATAGAATTTCAAAAATTTGGCTATTAGAGTCTTCTTTTAAACATTTTTACCAAACAAAGGCAGAATTGTCATTTTTCCAGAAACAGCTGTTCTACAGTTGTTTTCACACAGTTGCACCAAACACGTAATTAACTTCCTCGCAGCAACTTTCTAGCAAAGCGCAGCTGCAGCTGAAAAACTGAGAAGCTACAACCGCCCCAAATATAGACTTAAATTAACTTGCTTGCTAAAGACTTCGTTTTTAGATTTTTTTTAAATACTTTTATTGTCACTCGGATTCGTATGATCACAAGTTCGTACTAAGAAATACAACCTCGAATTTCTGTCAGCCAAATAATATTTAAAAATTCATAAACTTCTTCTCAACCAAGCATGTAGTTGAAAACTACTCCACCAAACTCCTCTATTATTTCATTTTTTTTTAAAATATGAGTTATTTAATTGAACAGAAAGAAAATATAATAAATTTATTAGGCACATATTTTACATATTATTTATTTACCGTCTAATTATTTCATTAGAAATTGAGCTAAGAAAATTACTCATCTTCGATTCAATTTGCGTAACGAATGAATTAAACACAAGTTATTTTGTGAATTGAATATAAATTGCTCACGAACAATGAACTTTTTGAGAGCCCCGCAGAATAGAAGGACTTGTGACTTACTTTTCTTATCGTATTCATTTTAATTTCTTGTATTCTATTTTCACGGTTCAAACATAATAGAGCTTTAAAAATTAATGAATTAAAAACTAGGGATTTAAATAATATTTGCTTTTGAGAATTAAATTCACAAGCAAGTCGAACAATAGTGAATCCAATACAAATAAAACATATAAAAGATATTAAAATTTCATAATTTGTTATGCGACGGAAAATTCATGATGGTGGAGTGTTTATTTAACATCATAATATTGCACGAAGATCTTGGGTTTAAGGAGAATACATCTCAATTTTTTACGTGAGTATAGCTCAATCAAAGTAATCCACTATAAGTAAGTAAGCACAAAGATACACACTTTTCTTACAACTAGGAGAGTAGTGTTACAACGTTAGACCATATACAATATTTATCTGTATACTATATATAGAAAGTTTCAGGATTCCGAAAAGAAACGATGTGTTTAAAATTCAGTGGTCATAAATAGTGGTCGTCATAAGTTATTGTTGAATTCTCAATATATTGTTATATTATACAGGCATGTTTTAGATAAAATGCCAGAAAGTACAAGTTGCTGATGGTGATGAGCATAACCGACCGATGATGGTCGATGACGGCTGATGGGTGGAGATTGGTGGTGGTTGGCGGCTACGATGGCTGGAAGTTAGTGCCTTGCTTCAATATGATGTTATATGTTACCTTTGTAATCGGGATATATTGTTAGCAAGTAGGGGTCACTGATGACGGAGAGTAGAGGTGCCCATCCTCGATGGTCGACGGGAGCCGGTGAGCGGTGGTCGATAGTGGTTAATGGCTATGAAGACAAAGTTTTTGTTTGATCATCAATCCATAACATGTTCTATTGTTCCTTCTCTTCTCCTTCCTCCCTAAAGTGAAGAAAGTGATCTATTTTAAGGAGATGGGTAGGGGTTTTTTGGCCATTTGGCAAATAATGTCACCAACAACCTGATCAAACGATATATATCAATATTCTTTATCACAAGAAAGATTTTAAATAATTTGAGGGCGTTCATAATCTCAAAATTAAAGAAGTTTAGGCTCGTTTGATTTCTCTCATCAAGACGCTCGATTTGAATATAAATATGTCAAATTTAGAGTTCATTTGACCATTAAATTATTGTTCCAAAACCTTGAAAGGGTTTCGCCTATGTCATCTAAAAAGAAATGAAGGGGTCCACATTCTAGAGGATTTCCATGCAATTCTAAGAGGTGAAAGTGAGCACCAGTCAGAGCAAAAAAATTGTTTTGATAAACCTTCCAAAAAATTGGATTTTTGTATATCCCATCACGTCTTGCTATCCCTTTAAGATGCTCATGGTACTTTGGTCCCTAACCTTAGAGTAGGCCCTAATAAGATAGAGCTTGACCGACCTATGCCGAATGAAAAATATATACCATTTAGTGGCATGGCAAGCCTCCTACACAGTCAATTACTCATTATCAGGAATGTCATGAATGGCTAGAATTATAGTAGATTTTGAGAGTGGTGGAAGAGTGATTTGAGACAGCTGAAGCAGAAGGGCTCAGGAAATTAAAACTAATTTTAACTATTCAAGAAAATAATTGAATTGTAAAGAAAAATATTGTGATGATGAAGGCACTTGAAGATTTTTTTGTTGAGCTTTCCAACCCAATGCAGAAGGTTGTGATGTGCCCCTATTGTGTGATGTTTTTCTGCGTGTTTTATGTAAATTTAAATCCCCTATAATAGTGCAAAAAACTTGACTTGTCCTAAAATTACGCAGTAATTTATCATTCAAAATTTGGCCAAAATCTTGACTCAATTTATATTAAGTAGTTAAGATCAAAGTGTTATAAAATATATAAAATAGTTAACACACTAGTGATTCTACGCAAGTGCACATATCGCTTCAAGTAATATAGGGTTTTCCCAAAAACCACAGTATCGATCCTATGAAGAAGCGAGGTAAGAGGTGCTTAGTTAAATTCTAGTTTATTATTATTAGTCCTTAGTTTGGAAGATCGATTTAAGTGGTTTTTCTAACAGGTACTCCTAAATGTAAGTCTTAAGTTTAAAACAACTAACAACTATTCCTAAATGAAAATAATAATTATAAGGATAACCCTTTTTAAATGAATTGGTTTGAAGAATTTTGAGATGTTAAAAACTGTTATTCTTATGTAGTGAATTGGGTAACGTAAAGGAATGAGATACATGAAATATTGTATGTGTAAATAGGAGCAATTTTAATTCTCTACGCTCAATCAAGTGTTATTGAAAATCGTTAGTTAATCTTAGGTTTAGTCTCTAAATTTGTGTTTAAGCTGGGAGGATATTTGCTCTCACTACAGAGCTCCCACTTCCCCTCCCTTGAAGGCTAACTCTCACTTTAGCTCTTAAACACTAAGACCAAATTAGGGATTTTAGTCTGTTATCCTATAATCTCCAATTCTTCGTTAAGTAATATATATATTTTTTTATTTATTTACACTCAACCCCCATGAACTTCACCATCCATGGATTTTGAATGTGGTTCTACTTTGTTGAGAATTACCCCGCCATCTCTGGTTTTAATGCATTTACAATGAATTTTAACACTACAACAGGCCCTTATTGTAATGTAATGAAGTGCAAGTAAAAACCATCACATTTATAATTAAAACTTCTTCAAACATGCATCCCAATATCCTAAACATTAATCCTACTCATTTTAAAACAAAAGCATAAGGAAAATAACTACATAATCTTCTCATGTCACTATTTCTAAAAAAGAGGAAAAAGTAAGAGAAACACATCACAAAACACGGAGAGAACACAACGAAAAACTTTATTACATCAAAATAAATCCACTAATATTTTTACAAAATCATAAGATAATGAAGAACACAATACTTAGTTTTTTCCCCTTGAAAGAAAGATGAAAATCTCTCCCACAAAGTCTCCCGTTGATCTATACAATGCTAGTACATCTCCTTACACATTCTCTCAAAATCCCTTCTCCAATCTCTCCAAAAAGGTAGAAATTTACATTTCTACTCCTATTCCAAGATCTATAAACATTCTCCAAGTTCTTATGCTCACACACACCAATTTTTCTAACATAAAATCACTATATTATAGTGTAGGGATGAATTTCCCAAGAGATGCCTCAAGCAACCTTCCAAAAATTGTTCAAAAACATTGAATCTCGGTCATAACCGCCCAAAATTGCGTCCAAGCTGTCTCGGGCACCTTCGACGCCATTCATGTTGTTTTCAACGCCATATTTTTATCATTCTCTGGATTCGGGGGCCGTCGTTGCCGGTTTGGGTGCCTTCGACGCTAGTTTGCAACAACTCCATCGTTTGGGTCTGTTTCACCCCATTTTAATTGTATTTTGTTCCTAACAGATAGACCTACAAAATAAGCATTAAAACAACCTTTCTTTAAAGTGTAATTTTATTCAAAAATATGTGAGAAATTTAAAAGACATTAAGCATAGAAAGACAACGAAATGTGTTAGGACAAAATTTTCTTTCTTACTCGTTTTTGCTGCAAATTGCACCTTTTTTGCTTCTTTTTCTCCAAAACTCTATTTCTTGTATTTAAAACCAAAAATATACAGAATACCTTCTTTTAAAGTGTAATATTATTAAAAATTATTAAAATTGAGCATAAAATAAATATGAAAAAGTAAGTAATTTTTAGGCGTATCGAAATCCTCCAAACTTAAATGTTACTTATCCTCAAGTAACACTTTACTGCATAAAAAATATGACTTATGGTACAAATTTTATCTTCTAAATTCTATAATTTGGTCTACTAAATATAATAGCACAACTTAAGAAAAAATTTTAATAACTTAAGTCAAAACTAAAAGTGTAAGAATACTTAGTAGTCAAATATAAGATTTCTGATTCTCTATTCAATCAAAGAAGAATTGCAATTTGTCATATTAAAGTTACTTAGAATATTCATATGAAAAAGAACTTCATGAGATCCATATTAGTAGGGATACTAATACTAAATACAAGTTTAGAAATTGTAATAAAGCCTTCTTCCTCAAGTTGATTCAAGTGAAGCCAATTTTTTATTAGGCATCTCCTCAAGTTTCTCCTCACATAAATTTCTTTTCTTTTCTTTTTCTTTTCTTTTTCTTTTAGTTCTTCTTTTTCTTTTCTTTCAGGATCATTTTTCAATCCTTTCTCTTTTTTTTTTCAGATGAGGATTACTATATCTGGATAGCCTTTAATGATTTTGAACTTCACTATCCTCTCTTAAAGTTAAAAACTTTTCACATTCCTTTACTTTATACATTCATACTAGCTTTGAAGATTTTTCATAAATTCTCATTCTTTTCTTCTTTCATGAAACTCTAAGATTCTTAATACTTTGAAATATAATTTCTTTTACTTTAAATAGAGAAAGCATAGTCGCATCCTTTCGTACCAAACATCATAACTCTAGAATTAACTTTCATTATTGAAAACTTTTACTTAAGTCTACTATATATTTTAAAACACAAATATATTTATCTAAAGTTAGCCTCTAATACCGAAGGTCATGTCAAATTAAATTTTGAAAATATAGCTAATTGATGACAAATAAAATTTAGTTTCTTTCTTTTAAAAGAAAAGTTTCTCCCCCCCTACATACTTGAATTTTAAAATATTTTTCAATTAATTCCATAAAATGTAGCAGGAAGAAAAAGTAACAGTTGAATATACTCACTACTACAACATCCTATCAAATTCATATACATTCATAATCAGGATAGAATGACTACAAGAGAAAGTAAATCTAGCCTAAATCATGCTTGCAATATAATTAAACTAAAAGGAAGTATACTAACTTTAAAATTTGTTTTTATTCCTACCCCCAAACTTGATTTTAAACATGTATAACATTTAGTACAGAAAATAAAAGTTTGAAGAAAAATTGTTTAGAAATTCTATCAACCACAAATATCTATCAAAAACATCTACAATTTTTTATCAGGATATAAAACATGTAGTAGAAAGTAAATCTAAAATAAACATGTCATAATGAAATTAACTTAACAAATTTCTAACTAGCATAACATGTATCAACATAGTAATATAAAAATGTTCTTCAAGTTCTATATATTATTGTAACACAAACACAAACACACATGATAAATGAGGTCAATTTTTTCCTTTAACTCATCGCATCTCACTAAATTACTTCCATTTTTTAACGGAATCACCACACAAATATATTTGGTACTTATAAATGATTTTATAGATTCTAATCCCAAAGATGAGATTATCTCTGATATATTGGTTCTCGAGCACCAACACCAAGCATCACCATATCTCAATAATTAAGCACCTCTAGCAGTTATAAGGATAGTGTAAATTCATCCACATGTTACCATCAAATAGGTTAGCTACTCCTACCAAATGAAAACAAGGTTAAAGAAATGAAGAAAAAAAATTTATATGGAATCGTCACTGATAAATTCATAATGTCTCTTCTAAAACTCAAGTCTGGGTGAGACCCGAGTTGTAGTGGACTCGTCAATTCAACTACTCAAAGAGAACATACAACTCCAACATAACAAGAAGTTAAGAAATCACCTCCCTCATGACACACAAAAAGCAAATCAAACCACTAACAATCCAAACATCTACCAGTCATCAATCAAATTGATCAATCCACACTAAAGCAAATACAATACAACACCAACAATCATAACTCTTAAGCATACTAAATCAAACCACACTGATAACTATGGGTTGCCTCCCATAAAGCGTTGTCAGCTTGACAAACCTGGATCAAAATTTCAAAGTAATTCTTGATCAATTACCCAATCTTTTCCAGATCCATGGATTCCTACGAAGTCCTCAAATTTTAATTTTTCTTTCAGCTCTTTCATTTTAGATTGATTCATATCCTTATCCCTCATATTTTTTTCTAGATCCAATATTCTTCTAGTGATTTTCTCAATTTTCATATTAATATCATCTAAATTTTATAAGAAAAGGATCTTCCTCAGATACTTCATGATCTCCCAAATTTTTTATTAGATTACCTCTAGATAATTCAGATTCTAGATCAATTTCTTCTTGGTTACTCTTTTGTTCAGTATTGTCTTTCAATTCTTCCCTATGGTACTGAGTAAATGGTAGAGGTGGTCTTTTTATATTTATCTTAGTTGATGAAAATAAGTTTTTCTAATTCCGTAGGGATTTTTTTCATTTGTCTTTCAATCTCTTTATCCTCATTTTCAACTCAAAGTTCTTTTGAAACATATCCTCGAATTCTCTTCTAAATATTAGTTCAATAATTCAAATTGTTCATCATTCATCTCCTTAGGATTTATCTCAGGGTCACTAGGTAAAATCTCTGGGGGGTACTTATTAATTGCATTAATAATTTGCCCCAGTTGGTTTTCTATATTCCTTAGTGCGACCTCTTGATTTTCCAACTCACTCTTCATTTGAATCACAACCTCTTCTAACATTAATTCCTTCTCCTCATCCTATGGGTTAGAGTTAAATTGAGGATGATTATTAGTTGAGTTAATAATCTACCTTAATTTGTTTTTTTTATTCCTTATTGTTGTCCCTTGACACTCCAACTCACTCTCCATTTGAATGAAAACCTCTTCTAATAAATGCTTCTCCTCATTTTGGGATTTAAAGTTAAAATTATGATGAAAAGAAAGTTCATTATTATAATAGCCATGATTATTCCACCTACATGTCTGATTAAATTGATCTTCTTCCTAAAATTGGTTTTCTCCTCCAAAATTATTATTCCTGTTAAAATGCAAATGATTTTCCCAACTTGGATTGTAATAATTGGAATAAGAATTATGTATCTCATGGCCAGTTTCAATCCATTATCCAAATGAATTTTTCTCAATAATTGGGGTTCCTTAAGGATATCTTTCTATATATTGATCTAACTTCCTCTCAATATATGTAACCTAAGAAATTAAATATGTAAGAATATCTTCTTGAAAATTTGCCACTCTCTTGGGATTTACTCTTTCAAAGCTACTAGCATTATAATCCAAATCTGAATATTCATTATATCGTTTATTCTTCATTTCTACATTAAATTCATGGAGTCTTTTCTGATCCATCATCCTCCTAAAAGTTCTCTCTAAATCAGAGTCGTAAAATCCAAGGTCTGTAGCTCCTGAACTACACATACAAATTTAAAGACATAACTAATAGGATAGATATCAAAAATATTTTTGGTATTTTTTTAATTTTCTTTAAAATAAACACACAATTACTAAGCACACTAAATAAAAATACTATAAACTAGAAATTTAAGTCTTACAGGTTTAACTAAAATTCTCCTAAAGTTTATACCAAAGCTTCCCCGACAACGGCGCCAAAAATTTGATGTGCCCCTAGTGTGTGTTATTTTTCTGCGTGTTTTATGTTAATTTAAATCCCATGTAACAGTGTCAAAAACTTGACCTGTCCCGAAATTACGCAGTAATTTACCTTTAAAAAATATGGTCAAAATATTGACCCAATTTATATTAAGTAGTTAAAATCAAAATGTTATAAAATATATAAAATATTTCACACACTAGTGGTTCTACGCAAGTGCATGTATCACTTCAAGTAATATAGGGCTTTTCTTAAAAACCTCAATATCAATCCCACGAAAAAGCGAGGTAAGAGGTCCTTAGCCAAATTATAGTCTATTACTATTATTCCTTAGTTTAGAATATCAAATTAAGTGGTTTTTATTACAACTACTCCTAAATATAAGTCTTAAGTTTAAAACAACTAATAACTATTCCTTAATGAAAATATTAATTCTAAAGATAACCCTTTTTGGATGAATTAATTTGGAGAATTTTGAGATGTTAAAAAATATTATTCTTATGTAGTGAATTGGGTAACATAAACAAATGAGATACATTAAATATTGTATGTGTCAAATAAGAACAATTTTGATTCTCTACCCTCAGTTAAGCGTTATAGAGAATTGTTGTCTAATCTTAGGTTTAGTCTCTAAATCCGTGGTTAGGCTGGGAGGATTTTGACTCTAACTTTAGAGCTCCCACTTCTCTTCCCCTGAAAGCTAAGGGTCTGTTTGGGGCAACTGCAGCTTATCCAACTTATGCTGATAAACAATTTATCTTGATAATTTACTCAGGAGCAGCTGTTCCAGATAAGCTGGCTGGTTATTTGGTTTGTGCGTTTGGAAAATAGCTGATTTGCAGTTATTTGTGGATAAATGACTAGTTTGCTCCGAACTGAATAAGTTGTTTAGTTGTTTGGTAACTGCGATTTGAGAACTCCTGTTTTGCAGCTTTATGTGAAAAAAAACCATTTTAGCCACGCACAGTGGAGATGTTTGCAACAGTAGTATGATGGGGACTAATTGAACTAAAATTTTTAGATTCTTTGTAAAACAATGCTAATGGTATTTCTTTCTCAAGGGCGATAAATTGAAGCCGACAACTCTAGAATATCATTGGAAGTACTTCCATGATATGTTTAAAATAATATGATATCTAGTATTACATCTACATAAGTCCTTTACCTTTTTCTTTGTAAAGGTATACTCCTAATCTTTATTACTATTGATATAGATATCACTGAAAAACTAATTCAAGTAAGCCAATGCATTTTTCAAAATTAAAAAGCAAGCCCAATAATAATTAAGCAAATACACATCATTAATACATCAATAATTACAACTCTAAAGATACATATTACTAACAACACACTCCATCCCTGATATGACCAAGAAAAATAAATAGTAAACCAGGGAGAGATCTACCTATTAAAACAACACCGTCCTACCTTTAACCTACTGCAAATGTTAAAAATTCCATTTTACAAAGGTCCAAATTCATAATTCCCCCACAAAAATAAAAAATATTAATAATTAAAAAAACCATTAAGACAATATAAAATCCCAATCAATCTCACAAGAGGGATATATCCTCAACACAAACTTCTCTGATTCATCCCAAGGTATTTCTGTAAACTCTAAATTCTCCATTTCATAAATAGAAGATGATCCCTCCGTCGATATCTCCCCGTCCGAGGATGCCTCTGGCTCAGTCTTCACTTCAACGGTGGCTAACGATGATGCACTCTGTTGGTTCTATGTGCTCACCAGGCTCTCGTAAATGGCCTCCACTTTGTGTCGATGGAAGGGTGAAGCCCTGCGCGAGCACCGATGTGACGAAGATGGGGGAAGTTTAGATAAGTGAATTCATCACGGAGGTGGAAGGCAGCTTTGTCTTAAGCCATGGCGGCTTCCTTGGCAGTATCGTAGGTGCCAATTCATAGCCTGGTGCGGTTCTTAGGGAGGCAGATCTCGGCGACCAACTTGCCCCAGTGGCGGATTTTGGCAGAGGAGAGAGGTGCGGAGGAAAGATCAGCGAGAGGAGACAAGGGGGCGGCTTTTGGCTTTCGGTTTTCGGTTTTCGGCAGAGGAGAAAGGTAGGGCGAAATCGCGAGGGCAATGGAGTAAACAGGTAGAGCCCGAACGGGGATTGCGGGAGTATACCCGCGGTCCGCGTGTAGTACAAATTAGAAAACGTAGTTTGGAAAAATGACCCTCAAATGTGTGAAACAAACACTAAGGCGGCGTTTTCAAAATGTCGCCGCACTTATAAGTTGCCCCAAAAGGGCCCTAACTCTTGCTTTAGTTCTTAAACACTAAGATCAAATTGGGGATTNATGAAATTTGAATGTGGTTCCACTTTGTTGAGAATTACACCGCCCTCTCGGGTCTTAATGCAATTACAACGATTTTTATTGTAATCTAAAAGAAGTTCAACTAAAAAACCATCACATTTATAATTAAAACTTCTTCTAGCATGCATCCCAATATCTTAAACATGAATCCTACTCACTGCAAAAGAAAAGTAAAATGAAAATAATGCAATAATCTTCTGATGTCACTATTCCAAAGAAGAGGAAAAAGAATAGAAACACATCACAAAGCACGAAGAAAATACAACGAAAAACTTTATTACATCAAAGAAAATCCACTAAATAAGTGTTTATAAAGTCATAAGATAATGAATAACACAATACTTAGTTTTTTTTTCCCTTGGAAGAAAGATGGAAATCTCTCCCACAAAGTCTCCCACTGATCCATGCAATGCTAGTACATCTCCTTTCAGATTCTCTCAAAATCCCCTCTCCAATCTCTCCAAAGAGGTAGAAATCTACATTTCTACTCCTATTCTAAGATCTATAAACACTCTCCAAATTTTACTACTCACACACATCACTTTTTCTGACATAAAATCACTCTATTATAGTGTAGGAATGAATTTCCCAATAGATGCCTAAAGAAACCTTCCAAAAATTGTCCAAATACATTGAATCTCGGCCATAACGGCCCAAAATCGCATCCAAGCTGTCTCAGGCGCAGTTGGTGCCATTCTGGGAACTTTTAGTACCATATTTTTGTCATTCTCTGGATTTGGGCACCGTCGGCGCCAGTTTGGGCACCTTCGGCGCCAGTTTGGGCACCGTCGGTGCCGGTTTGGGCGTCGTCAGCGCCGGTTTGGGCGCTTTCGGAGCATGTCTACAAAAACTCCACTGTTTCGCCCCTTTCGGTTGCATTTCGTTCCTAACAGATGGACCTACAAAATAAGTATGAAAATAACTTTTCTTTAAAGTGTAATTTCATTCAAAAATATGTGGGAATTGTAAAGATATTAAGCATAGAAAGACATATCAAAATGAGCCAGGATAGAATTTTCTTTCTTACTCATTTTTTCTTCAAATTGCACCGTTTTTACTTCTTTTTTCTCCAAAACTCCTTTTCCTGTACCTGAAACCAAAATATACAAAATACCTTCTTTTGAAGTGTAATATCATTAAAAATCATTAAAATTGAGCATAAAATATATATGAAAAAGTAGGTAATTTTTAGGCAAATCAGGCTGCTCTTATAGAAAAGTTCAATGAAAGGGTCTTGTATGGCATGAATGATATGACAAGGGTCAATATTGTCTCTCAGGAATGGATTGATTTATAGAATTTTCCACATTGGTGAGATGATGGAGGGCCATTCAATGGGTAGGTCAGTCCTGGTCCTTCTCTAATTTATTTAGTTTGTTTTTCTATAAGCACTTGCAAAAAATATTGTTGTAATATTTATAAGTCATTTTTTTTTGTTTGAATGAGAAATGAGAAAGGTTTTTGATTGGTCATACCTTACAGCCTTCCCTCTTTATTACTTGTTTATATACTTAAGTTGAGTGGTTATCGTTTCAATGAGAGCTTCACTAGCCAAAGTAAATGTTGATCAAAATATTAGTTAACAGAATTGGCTGTAGAACGGAGTTTATTGGAGGAGCCGAAAGGTCAGTTAATTGAAATAATATTGTGGAGTTTGAATAGATGAATATGATTGTAAAGAGTTCATAACTCATTGGATATGCTATCGCTCAACTCAAGTCTTAGACCACCCATATTGATATTGTCTTCACTTTCAGTAAATCCTTCTAAATCTTAATAAGGTAATAAACACAATTATTGATTCTTTAATCAATAATATTTCTATAATTAACCTCTGAGCTTGCTCCATTGGAAAACCTTGACCCCCTTAATTAAAATAATTTGATTGGAATTATATCCTTATAAGAGAAATATTTGGGATATATAAAATTTAATTTTCCTTTCATTTATTTGTGCATGCCTAAAAATTTGATTGACTAAATTAAATTTAATTCTATATTATAAAACCAACGAGGCATCTTTTAAAACCTAAAATTACAACTCTTTTCTCCTTTTATAACTTAATTACTCTTTGATCTAAATAATAATGTCCACCAATTCATCAAAAATCCCTTTTTGCAACCTTAGTTAATCACTGACCTAATTTTTGTCTTCACAATAAAATCATTTTATGTGATCTTTGTTGATATGTTATAGCCAAATCATTAATTCCATAAGATATAGAATCTTCTTGCTTGTTTCATAATAATATATTTGAACTCCATCATGATCTTTCCTAAGTGACTCTCGAAAGCAATCTTAAAGCATGATCATTTATTGAGTGACTATATAGATAGAAAATAGCAATTCCTCTTATCATTAATCCTATTATCATTAAATGAGCTTCAATTGAGCTTTTGCCATTTAAGTATCCATAACCTCAAGATCAAATCATTAGCATGCCTCAACCATCTTTTCAACCTTTTTGACGTAACTCATTCATGAAAGACATGTCATTGCTTCCTCAAAGGTGACCTTTAGTTTATAAACCTTAAATAGTCAAATTTTTTTCCCGTAGTCGTAATCAAATCCATAACGATTAACATGCTTATAAGAGAAGCATCATTGAGAACATATTTAGTTCCACTTCTAATGGAAATTGACTCTTCTATAATATTTAGGCCTCCGATGTTGGTTTGAAACAAAATTAGAAGAATCATAGATACAATGTCACTTATAAATATTTTTATTATGATAGTTTCCTTACTATCTCAATAGAAAGGTTTTCATCATTAGCATATGTATTCTTAAAAAAGCCATTGGCACTAGCCTCATTCACAACATCACCATTAACGATGGTTGCCTTAAGTTTGCCATCTGACAGTATCCTGACATTCATTATAGTACATTAATAATCATATCTAGGTTAGGACCTTTCTTTCGCACTAAAATCCTAAAATGGATTTGATCACCTTATTTTTTTTTCATCCATACCAAAGTGAAAGAAAACTTTACCTCAAGACAACATCATAATGAAGTGATAGTAATGCATTTCATAAAAAGTTTATAAGAGGTTGCATTTTACGCCCTATGTTAAGTGTTTTAACAAGGGGGAAAATAGGTCATCAATAATAAAAGTCTCTAAAGACTTCATATCATATCATTCAAATAGTTTTCTATAGTTGAAATTATCTAGATCCTCAAGAGTAGTCTTGTAAATTCTTTGGGGAAGGTCTCCCTGCTCTCTTAATCTTATTATTATTAGTTCACGTTCACCACAATCTAAATGTAAGGATTTTATAAGGAATAAAAGAATGCAATGAATCAAAAATTAGAGAAAGACTCTTATATGCTCTCTATCACATGTGCATGATCATGATAGATGCTCTCTTAATTTAATAAAGATATGAAAAATATGAAGAATGATCCTTTCTTATAAGTAACCTCAACATATGTCCTTATCTTTTTTATTTTTCTCCCCACAAATGTGTCTTTCACCTTTAATGACCAACCTTATAATAAGAAGAACATACTAAATTATTTACATTAATGACTCCATATTATTTTAACCAACCAACATTATAACCATGTGATTTGGTTCATAGAACACTTCTACATAAAACTAGTCACTAAGGGTATTAGGGAGGTGACCATGAAATAAGTAAAACAAAGTACGAAATGGAGTTTTTTTCTATTTTTAGCTTGATATTTTATTAATATCTTCTCCTCTCATCCCTAAAATCTCACTGTAGACATAAAGCTATTTACTTGACTCAGACCAATGGCTTACGTTTTCTTCTTTGCCAACTCTTCTTGAAAAGTTACCATGTGTTCCTTCTATTTAATTTACTCAAAAAAATGTCATGAATCTTCTCCCATGCCAACTTAGCTTGACAAGTTATCTCCATCTACAATTAATTTTCTTTTTCATTGTAGCTTAATGAGCTATCACTATTAATGATAATGTTCCTTCTTGAAGGCATATGTTCCTTCTTGAAGGCATAAAATAAACCAATTGTAGCATAACACATTAGGTAATCACATTTTGTAAACAAAAAAATTTAAATTTCATGTTCTCTTTGAAGAAAATGAAGAAAGATTCATAATGCAAGATTTTCATATTTACATCAAAGTTGGAGGAAGAGAAGTGATTTGTGTAGGAGGAGGATTTACAAACTTTCACTGGAATTTTTATGCTCTTTTTTTCTTCTCATCCTCTATTTTAATTTTCTCTCTTCAATGCTCTCTTAGGTTTTCTTAATTGATATTAATAAAAATTACATTAGTTGGAATGTTCAAGCACATTGCATGACACTAATTGGCTCTCCAAAATTAACTCTAATTCGGAATTAAATCATTATTAATTTCAAATTCAAACTATATGTGAATTTTAATATACAATCATGATTATATAGTTCAATTAGTATGAATCAAAGCCTTAACCCTAATATCATTATACAAAAGCACACATTATAATAAGTTTTAAGTATTAATTTGATTGAACATAATTATTGTGCAAACTCTTAATTTGATATAATCACATATATTATTGCCTAGACAAGTATCATATCAGCAATCTATATATGGATCTAATCAAATAGATGATATTAAACTCACTCAATTTATTAATTGTAGAACTTACTATATCATGATATTTGTTTAATATTTTATGATATGATACATATAACAAGTTAATTAAAATGAGATAAGTAAATCTATTTGATTAAATAATTTCTACATCATACATTACAAATAATTATAAGATGTTCCATGTTTATTTTTCCTTACATAAATTATTTTTAACTTTTTAAATTGAGTGTGTAAGTCATTCAGAAATCTACATTACTTTTTTTGACAAATTTACATATATACCACACAATTCTTATGGATTTACTTACCTACAACCTAAAGCTTGATATTTACATTCATAACTCCGTGATGTTATAAGACTATGCATAAATAGGTACACTTCACTTTTAAAAAATTATTAAAAATAATATTTGTGATGTAATGTCAAAGACTTTTACACACAATGTGGAATTAACTTCACTAATTTTTTATTAATATTTAATTTAAATAAATTAATACAACATATGTACATTTAATTAACTATTGAAATGTACAAGATTATTCAAACTATCATAATATTTTTCCTATGCTTCTTTGACCACAGGAAATCTACTAATTAGGACATTTTTCCTAATTTTTTTAAGTTAAAAATGAATTTTAAAGGCGGATTAGCCAATGTATAACGTAAGAGAATAAGACCACTTTTACTTAATATAAGTAACATGTCACTAAAACTTACAACTTACAAAAGTTAAGGTTTTTTCATTCTCTACACAAAAGTACTCCCTGACATCATGTAATATAAACCTTAAGATCTTCATCTAGACTCAACCAAATCGCATGGGGTTTGTTTCTAAACCTTCATCTACTCGAGACCCTTGGAATGCGTTGCAATGCTAGCAAGGATTCTTATGATTGTGCCTATTTCAACATTCTGTGAGAACATTAAAATTTAAACTCGAACCTAAAAATACCACTAGGTTTGAGAAGATATTTTGGAGGAGGTAACTCGTGATTAATAACAAAATATCTTCCGACCACTTATGGCTAATCGAACTGAAAAAATACATCATGCCTTATTGACACAACACACTTATTGGGGTCCTTTGTTGGCATCAAATTTTTATGTCACACATGTAGGATGTTCATTCAAACTTATGGGAACATCTTCTATTCATGTGTAGTATCCCATAGCCCAAATACATCCTTCAACACTTTTGACCTTCTTACAAGAAGGTCAAGACTACTGCCACCCTCATGAGATCTTGACATATCATTCTTTTGAATTTTCAGAAAACTACAATGGATTTTCCAGACTGAGTCTTCACCCATCAAAGGTGAGCGAACAACACCTTTATGTGGCAGGATCAATGTTGCCACATCCGCATACGCCTGCTGCTAGGCCGGAGGCTGAGCCGCCAACTGGCCCATCAGATTCGGGGTCACGAACGGTGCATTAGTGATGTGCACGCCAATTCTACTCCCCAACTTTGATTTATCCTTTATTATGTCAACATCTGATATTTTTGCAAACGAAGCTGCACAATTTATCGATTACCCTCCCACAGAAGTCGGCTATCCCTCTGCTTCAGGTTTAGTACCCCAACACTGCGATTCAGTCATTACGTTGGCATAGGTTGGGGGAATCCAAATTCCCAACTTTAGGTTGAAGTCGAATCCAGGCCAGCGTCGGGTACCAGTTCTTAACATAGTCTATATTCAAATTTTTCCTAAACTTGTCTGACCATACGAAACCTACTAAAAATTATTCTCATAATTTTCCAAGTGTTAATTTAATTTATATAATTAAAATAGGCCAAAATAGTTATTTTAGCTAGAAAATTAGGCTTAGAGACTCAAAGATGTCTTCTAACCATGGAACAATCAGAGAACATCCCCTCTGTCATAAGGAATGAACCCTAAAACCTTCGAGCCATGGAGAGCAATGGTTTATCATAATGAATTAAAATATTTCAGAGAGTATTTAATTCATTAAAAATTAATGAGTTATCAAATAATTTTTTATTTTTAGTCCACGTTATTCTCCTCTGTTCACTGAGCAAGAGAGTATTTTTATTTTATTTTTATAATTTTTCTACACAAAGTTGTGATTTTTCAAAGATCAGGCATTAATTTAATTCAGAAAAAGCCTAATTTTCTACTTAAACACACGGTGCCAACTCATCCTCGTCCGCTCCGAAGTCTCCATGCAGCGCTCCATTATTCGACGCTGCCAGCCACCTCAACTGCCACGCGGCCTGACTTTTTGTTCTAAGGGTTCGTCCGGTTGGATCTCCTCTGTCCATTGAATAAACGTGCGATCAGATGGCTCTCAGTCATCATCCTTAAATGTTCAAACCCGAGAACTGTTCACACTAAAACCTTAAGATCTTCGTATAGACTCAACCAAATTGCTTATGGTTTGTTTTTAAACATTCATCTACTCGAGACGAGCATATTTAAACAGCTTATATGTTATGAAATATAGTAAATACGTATGGAGAATCAATTTAAGCTCGATTTAGGGCTGAGGTTCAATAACTTTGTCTATGAGGGGAGGCCTCAATCATATGGTTTTGGCAGCTTCGATTGAATCCAATGAACCACCAGAAGAGTTCTCTGGCCCCGGTGAAATATCTAGGTATGATTTGATCAAGCTCGATTTCTGGTGTTGGTCTAAAGCTATGTTAGAAGCTCTCTGTGATGGGGCTTTTGTGAGTATTCATCTCTGATACACCAAAAATATATGCATTCAGACCCATATTTTATACTTATTTTTGGTGATATTGCACTTTAATGGAAGGTATTTTGATGTTATCTTGCAGGTTATTGATTTTTAGGGCTTAAAGCAAAGATAATAAAATTTGGAGTCAAAATGACATTTTTTAGGAAATACTCAGCGCCGGCAGCTTCAAGGTCATCATCGATGGCACAGAACAACCAAAAGCTGGAGAATTTTTACTCAGCGCCAGACTAGCGCTGACAGCACCAATGGCGGTTCAGACCCCGTTTCTAGAAGATTCGATGTATTTGGACAATTTTTGAAGAGTTTTTGGAGGCACTTCTTGGAGAACCGACCTTAGGCTTTATTTGGGGCCAAAATTCATCAGAAAAGGGGCTCCTCTACGTTCATTTTTTGCTCCACGGCGTCCACCACACCACATTTTCATAATCCATCTTCATTCCACCACCGTATTGGAGTCAATTAGTGATTTTGCTTTCATAGTTTAGGGTTTTTGTGGTAAGATTTAGTGTAAAACTTTATGTAAGAGTGTTGGAGAAAGAGAAAAGTGAGAGAGTTCTTCTTCCTGCATTTCTAAGTAAAGGCTACAAAGGATTTGCTTTGAGAAAGAGTTCCAAATAAGTTTATTTATTTATTTAGTGTTGTATGAACTTTATTTTATATATTAAATTTGTGTTTTGCCGTATATTTCTCATGAAGTCTAAGTAGTTCCCTCTATCTCTCCCCCTACTCTAAGATAAGGTCAAATGAAGAGATAAAATGAATGTGTCATAATTAAAATATAAAATAAATTATGGTGATTTTTCAACTCCAAACTTAATTTACTTTTCAATCTGGCCAATTAATCTATTAAAATATGTTGTGAAACATATGATCCTAGAAATGCAGTATGAGTACTACAACAGAATGAGGGTCACATTTGATTTCATGAAGGAGAAATTCGTTCAAGAAATTAAGTGCAAATAAATAGAGAAATATTCTTTGTTGGGTGTAGAAATAGGGAATCTATAGGGTGACAAACTAAAATCTCCAATTTGATCTTAGTGTTTAAAAACTAAAGCGAGGTTAGCCTTCAGGGGAAGGGAAGTGGGAGCTCTAGAGTGGGAGCCAGTATCCTCCTAGCCTAACCACGGTAGCCTTCAGGTGAAGGGAAGTGGGAGCTCTGGAGTGGGAGCCAGTATCCTCCTAGCCTAGCGACGGATTTAGGGCCTAAACCTAAGATTAACCAATGATTTTCTATGCACTCTATCAGGGTAGAAAATTAAAATTGCTCCTTTTTGACACAATACATATTATAAACATTTATCTCATCTAATTTCACCAGAGTTTCATTGTAGTGGGAATGATGCTTTTTCACATAAGAAATCTTTATTAAATAAACATAGTTAGTAGATTGGTAGTTATTATTCAAAATTTGCATTTCCATTTTGCTAATAGTTAAGTAATTTAGTTTAGTTAATATCTCAACATTCAAAATTAGTCATNGTACAATTACAACATCTTGCATCATATGGAGTTACAAACTAAAGAGAGCTTAAACCACATAAACATAGACATAAAAAGTTACATTTTGCATGAGGTAATTTCATAGGGCTCTATGCCTAATCCTAAGCATACACCCACACACTTAAGTCCTTATACATGTATACATATATTCTTAAGCACACACATCAATACACATACATACATATATGTGCACACCCACACACATTACATACATCAATTTTACATTTTTTAACATGCATGTTATCCTAAATTTTACTTATTATTTTTATTATTTTATCTTAAATTTACTCTTGAGAAAGGCTTTTATTGATGTTGTTAGGTTGAATATGAAAATTTGGGAATTAGAAAAAACTAACGAAAAAGCAGCCTAAAGCTGCTTGAGCATGCTTGAAAGCGGTGTGACCATGTAATTTGATCGAGAGTAGTGATTTGACCATGCCAAAATCTGGTCTGACCACACTAGAATTATAGACCTATGGCATGGCCACACCCGGATCGAGCATTACCACACTGCTTGATTTAGAAGCCCAACATGACCACACCGCATTTCTGCGTGACCACGGTGACAAAGTAAGAAATCATTTATAAAAAAATTCTCTTGCCAAATTCTTAGATTCTAATATAAAAAAGATTATTAGGGCTTCTTGATAGAGGAGAAGAGTGCTAAGATGGCTAAAAATAGAGATTAGGAGAGATTTTGAGTGCTTCAACTTAGTTTTATTCCATTCTAGCGTTGAAACCTTTTGGCTAAGTTCCACCCTATAATCTTGAGAGTTTTGAGAGAGAGAATTTGTATGAGGGTGGGAGGTGCTGCTCTTGTGTAGAAGACAAGTCATGATTGTAAGTTTTACTTTTTGTTATACTTTGTAATGAAAATCTGCATTCATTTCTTGTCTGTAATTTTCTTGACGATGCTTGACTAAACTTTTTTTTGTGCCCCTATGATGTAGAGGAAGTGATTTTTATTGTGATTTTTAAGATGTTTTTCATATAGAAGTTTTTGTGCTTTCATGCCCTATGTTGTTAGTTAACCTCCAAGTTTCATTTACTCCTAATTCGGCCAACTGGGATGCTAAAATATTTCGTGAAACTATGACCTCTAACTGTTGTGTAGTGGAAATGAAAGGTTTAACCACAAAATCCTTAAAGGACGGACATATTCCAGTAGAATTCTGCAATCTTTTCTAGGGATCGAATCATTTCTACAGAATGCCTTAGATATTGAGAAAACCTCAACTTCAAGGATTATAGTCTTCTTTTGACCTAGACATATGCATAAGGAGAAATTACATCCTCAGTTGACAACTATCATGTTAGAAAATGTTTAGAAACACCATGATCCACCACGATCCATGAATCACAAAGGCATAAGCCTCACCACTCTTGAAGAATTCATGAATTTCTCTATTTTTAATATTTCTACCATTTGTTCTCTGATTTATTTTGTTAATATTTTAGAATCCAAACCTATTTTGAAATTACACCAAGCTAGGTTCACAAGATTAGTAAACTAGAGATTTTTCTGCTTAAGAAATTGTTAAACCTTTCAATATGGAATTGATATATGAACTTTTAGACCACATATTACTTGATACATGCATTTGCGTTGTAGAACCAACTTACTTCGTAGGATCAAGATTTAAAACTTTTTGTTTTTCTTTTTCTTAGTTTCTTTTGTTGTTTCTATTTTGCATATGTTTTGTTGTTGTCTTATCTTATAGGTGCTAAAAAATTAAAAGCTAAAAAAAAAATTTAAAGCCAAAAAGCACAAAAAAAAAAGAATAATTTCTTCATATTTTGTATTTATTTTGATTTATTTTTTATTTTCTTCATATTTTGTATTCGTTTTGTTGTTGTAATTATTTGTTGCATACTTTATTTAGTTATAAAGTACACACACACAAATATACATATATATATATATATATATATATAAACTTAACTCTCCCTCTTTGGGTTAGTTCCGCAAAGCTTGCTTGATCCCGTCGCCACAGTAAAAAATGGCGCGCGGCAGCTTCGCGCCTACAGAAACCTACTATATCACTCTTCCATCACCATAGGTGCTTTGTATGCTCATTGCCTTGGAGTTTCTTGGTGCTCGTTTCTATCATTCCTTCGAAAGCCCCTCTAGCAACCTCAAATTCACTGTTCGGTTGCTACGGCGAGGTTTCTTCTTTCTCATAGCGCCAAGGAGAAGAAAGTGAACGAAGGTCACGAAGGTGGTCGAGCCTCGGCTTGAAGATCTGGTTATCGCAAAGGTCAAGGGATTCCAAGCGTGGCCTGCGTGGGTGCATTCTGTAATTTCTATTGCTGGTACTGTTTATTCATTTGCTAAACAATTTTCTGGCTTTTCTCAGAAGATGGAAGGAAATACTAGCAATGGAGGAAAACTAGCAACTTCTGAGGGGAACCCCGTTTTGAAGTCTTCTGCAGACCGTAAAGGTGACTGTTTGCAGTCTGGAGCTACTAAACGTAAGATGAGTGGCAATGTAGTTTTACCCTTGGCTAAAAGATCACTATTTAAGAATGAGAGAGTTAATCTCTCCAAAAGCTCTGACAAAAATGAATCATCGTATTTAACTGGAGGACAAAAGAATAACAAGTATTTAAACTTTGTAAGGCCTGAGTCTGTACGAGCTGATAATTGCATCCCATCCACAACACCAGCATGTGATAACATGCAGCCGGAATCTTGTTGGAACTTTCCTCAGAATGGTGATAAAAATTTTGTTGGAAATGTGATCTCTAGAGTTAATAAATCTCCCAACAATGTCACAGGTAGCATGGAGTCGATGAAGAGTTCANAATCGATATATGAAGCCTGGGAAAGATTTAAGGATCTTCTTAGAAAATGTCTGCACCATGCTTTGCCAGATTTGTTAATAATTCAAACCTTTTACAATGGATTAGTAGGATCATTAAGATATATTATAGATGCTACTACGAGCGGATCACTAATGTCAAAACCTTTTGATGAAGCATATTCTTTAATTGAAGAAATGACTACTAACAATTTTCAAAGGTCCTCTGAAAGGGTAAATCCTAAGAGAGTAGCTAGTATTCATGATTCTGATGCAATGTCTATTTTGGCATCTCAAATTGCTGCTATTTCTAAAAAGCTTGATCAAATAGGAGTGAACTATTCTCAAATACCCCTAGTATTAGATGAAAATTCACTAGGACAGATTATTAATACTCAACCATCTTATGAAACCTTAAACGCTATAAATAATCAAAATAACAATCCCTATTCTAAATATTTTAATCCTGGATGGAAAATCACCCTAATTTTAGTTGGAATAATTATAATAATTCAGTGAATCCATCTGTAAATTTGAACAATCAAGGAAATCCTAATTTTCGACCTTATTATCCTCCAGATTTAACTCCAACCCTAACCCACAAGTTAAGGAAAAGAAGTTGATGATGGAAGAAGTAATGTTGAATATGGGAAAACAAATACAGAATCAAGGGGCTGCTATTAGAAATATTGAAAATCAATTAGGACATATTGCTACAGCACTTAGTAACAGACCTTCTGGAATTCTTCCGAGTACTATGAAAGTTAATCCAAAAGATCAAAATAAAGAGCAAATTAAAGTTATTCAACTACGAAGTGGAAAAGAAATTGAACCAAGAATCCAAAGAGAAACTGAAGTTGATGAAGAGAAGGAAGAAATGGAAAATGATCAACAGGAAAATAAACAAACACAGGTTCTTTTAGAAAAATCATTACCTCTTTTTCCTCAAAGACTGAAGCAGAAGAATAAAGATAAACAATTTACAAAATTTTTGGAAATCCTTAAGAAGATAACAATAAATATTCCTTTTGTTGAAGCTTTGGAACAAATGCCAAGTTATGCAAAATTTATGAATGATGTACTAAATAAGAAAAGGAAGTTTATAGATCATGAGACATTTGCACTCAGTGAAAAGTGTAGTGCTATTATTCAGAAAAAGCTTCGTGAAAAATTAAAAGATCCTGGTAGTTTTACTATACCTTGTGCAATTGGTGAAAAGTTTTATGAAAAAGCTTTATGGGATTTAGGAGCGAGTATCAATCTTATGCCCTTATCATTTTTTAAACGTTTAGATTTGGGAGAAATTTTTCCTCCTACTGTAACTCTTCAGTTAGTTAATCGATCAATAACTTATCCAACAAGAGTTATATAGGATGTACTAGTAAAAGTGGATAAATATATTTTCCCTGTAGACTTTATAGTATTGGATATGGAGGAAGATAAAGAGATTCCTATTATTTTAGGGAGACCATTTCTTGCAACAGGAAGAACTGTAATAGATGTATAAAAAAGTGAATTAATTGAGAGTTAATGATCAAGAAGTAAAATTTAATATAGTAAAAGCTATGAAATATCCTGCAATATAAAAAGATAATGAATGTTTCAGGATGGAAGTAGCTGATTATCCAAGTAATAAATAATTTAAGAAAGAATTTGAAGATAAATTTAAGCAAGGAGAAATTTTTTAGAATGAAGATGAAATTAAAGGAGGATTTGAATTATATTCTAGGCAAATTTGAAACATTAGACTTGTTGAAAAACGATAGTAAAAATCTTATTCCTTCAAGTATTAAACCACCTGAACTTGAATTAGAGATATTACCTGCCCATTTAAAGTATGTATTTTTAGGAGAGTCATCTACATTGTCGGTTATTATATCTTCCAAGTTAACTGAGATTCAGGAACAAAAGTTAATAGAAATGTTGAAAAAGTATAAAAAGGCTTTTGGATGGACTTTAGTAGATATTAAAGGAATTATTCCTTCAATTTGTATGCACATAATTTTATTAGATGAATAATATGAACCTAAAGTTGGTCCTTAGAGAAGATTAAACCTAATAATGAAAGAAGTTGTTAAAAAAGAGATTTTAAAATGGTTTAATGCTGGAATTATATATCATATTTTAGATTGTGCTTGGGTAAGCCCAATTCTCTATTTCTTGAAGAAAGGAGGAGTGATTGTTGAAGAAAATGAGAAAAATGAATTAGTACCAATAAGACAAGTAACTGGTTGGCAAATTTTCATTGACTATAGAAAATTAAATATGGCCACCAGAAAAGATCACTTTCCCTTACCCTTTCTAGACCAAATGTTGGATAGATTGGCATGGAATAAGTATTATTGCTTTTTAGATGGATATACCGGTTATCACAAAATTCTAATTGCTCTAGAGGATTAAGAGAAAACAACATTTACAAGCTCAAATGGAACATTTGCTTTTCGTAGAATGTCTTTTGGACTATGCAATGCACCTACAACATTTAAAGATGTATGATGTCAATTTTTAGTAATTTTATAGAACATGGAATGGAAGTGCTTATAGACGATTTTTCTACATTTGGGACTTTGTTTGAATTATGCCTTAATAATTTAGAAAAAATTCTAGAAGTATGTGAAAAAGTCAATTTAGTAATAAATTGGGAAAAATGTCAATTTATGGTTGCAGGAGGTATTGTACTCGTGCATAAAATTTCTGAAAAAGACAGGAGGTAGATCTTGCAATAATACAAGTTATAGAAAAATTATCATCGCCTACTAGTGTTAAAGAGGTGAGAAGTTTTCTAGGACATGCTGGTTTTTTTCCGGCGCTACATAAATTTTTTTTCAAAAATAACTAAGCTTCTATGCCAACTTTTAGAAAAAGATAAAAAAATTGATTTTAATGAAGAATGCATAAAAGCATTTGAATTATTAAAAAAAAAATTAGTCACTGCACCTATAATAGTACCACCTGACTGGGAGAAACCCTTTGAAATAATGTGTGATGTTAGTGATTATGCTATTGGGGTTGTATTAGGACAAATGCATGACAAAGTTTTTAAAGTTATATATTATGCTAGTAAGACTCTAAATGAAGCTCAAATTAACTATACTACCATTGAAAGAGAGTTATTAGCTATTGTTTATTCCTTTGATAAATTTAGACCTTATTTAATTGAAATTAAATGTATAGTGCATACAGATCATTCTGCTATTAAATAATTAATGCAAAAAAAGGATGTTAAACCAAGATTAATTAGATGGATACTTCTATTGCAAGAATTTGATTTTCCCGTGATTGGTAGAAAGGAAAATGATAATCAAATAGCTGATCATTTGTCTAGAATAGAAATAGAAATAGTAACTAA
The DNA here is from genome assembly GCA_002079205.1 of Phalaenopsis hybrid cultivar. Classification (NCBI taxonomy): domain Eukaryota; kingdom Viridiplantae; phylum Streptophyta; class Magnoliopsida; order Asparagales; family Orchidaceae; genus Phalaenopsis; species Phalaenopsis hybrid cultivar. The sequence goes on along the minus strand of JXCR01122419.1, from coordinate 177,019 downwards.
TTTTGCAAATGAAATTTTAGAGAATTTCCCTGATGAACAATTATATAGTATTGATGAAATGGATGTATCATGGTATGCCGATATAGTAAATTATATTGTAAGTGGTATTCTACCACCTGAAACAAAAAAAATCCACAATTAAAGAAGTTTATATATGATTCAAAAGATTATTTTTGGGATGACCCATATTTATATAAACAATGTAAAGATCTAATTATTAGAAGATGTGTGTCTTATGAAGAAACTCAACATATAATTGAAAGATGTCATGATTCTGAATTTGGAGGACATTTCAGAACAAATAGAACTGCATATAAAATTTTACAAGCTGGATTTTATTGGCCTACTATTTTTAAAGATGTTAATGAATATATTAAAAC
>JXCR01122419.1:135604-169339 GCA_002079205.1 Phalaenopsis hybrid cultivar | reverse complement strand
AGACATAATTGAATTTTTTTCAAACTTTGAATATTTAGAAAAAATAAATTTTAGAATTTATTAATTCTATATCAAAAATAATTTTCACTAATACTTTCGGACATATACTTTCTTACATTAAGCATATGATTGATCTTAAGTTTCCTCAAGCTTCTCCATCCTTTTCATACTTTACTTTTCTTTCTTTTTTTCTCTTTTCTTTTTTTTTTCTTTCAAGATTTTGTAATCTCTACTATTTTAGGTGAGGATTATCGTATCTGGACAAACCTTTAATGATTTTGAATTTCACTATGTCTTTTCTAAAGTTAAAAACATATTTTCTATCCTTAACTTAAGATCTCGTATTAATTTTTGAAAAAGAATTTTCATAGAATCTAAATTCTTTAAAAAGTATTATTTTCAAAATTCTTAATTTTTTGAAAATTCAATTATTTCTACTATAAATAGTAAATTCATTTCCCTAATTTTTCTACTAAATATCTTAACTTTAGTTTCATCCTTTTTACTAACTTTTCTACGATGTTGTTCTTGATCATGCGTAAAAATTAAAAGTTTTAGAATCCTAAAAATAACGCCACATACCATAGGTTATTTTAAAATAATGTCATTGAGGACAAACAAAGCTAAATTTTCAAAGTTTTTTCTCCCTCTCCCAAACTTAAATTTTTAACAGGGTAAAGAATTCAATCTAGAAATGTGGCTAAGAAGAAAATAAGAAATACAAATTATAAAGCTGACCTTCACATGGTTTTAACATGAAAATAAACAGGTACAAATTGAAAGGCAGGTGTACAATAGTAAGTAATGTTCATTAAACGTGATACATCAGAAAGATTTGTAAAGTAAAGGACTACTCTAAACATAATCATAAATTTAAAAATAGACAATAGTTCTGTAAAAACGAACAGTAAACAATCCATCAACATAAATAACAAATCATAACAAATCTACGGAATACAACTACTATCACAAACACATAAGTAAACTACATCCAACAAAAATAAAGATATAAATACTCCTCATTTTCATCATCATCATTATCTTCATCCTCATCATCATCATCCTCATCCATATGGGTCTGAGGTTCATAATTCAGAAATGGAGGACTAGATGGAAACTTAACATCCTGATTTCCTCAAAGAAAACTCACCAGAGAGGTATTGAAACTTGTATCATAGTCATGTTTGAGTTCCAAATATCTCTGAACATGATCAAACTTTTGATCAATATCAGTCACTTTACTTTGTAGATATGCAATATCATGCACCAGTGTCTGATAATCACTAAGAAGTTCATCCAGAGTGACTGAAGGATGAACGGAAGTACCTAAGGTTGATGGACATGAAGTTGAGGTAGAAGGAATATCTGAACTTCCACCCCTTGACGTCCATCCAGCATGTAGCTTGTATACATGCACATTGGTCCTGCTAATGGGTTTAAGAGGTTGTAATAGCTCTTCCCCTCTCTCATATCCTACTCTTAATTGCTTAAATAAAGTACAAATTAGGGCAGGGTATCCTAAACCAATACAACCAACTTCAGCTAAACCTTACAATTGACCAAAAAACATGTCTTAACCAACAGACACCACAAAGTTATTATTTTCTTCTCAATTCATCGAAGGGTTTAAAACTTCATTCTGAATATTGCATGAATATAAGATAAATATGGACGTAATACATTCAGCAACTGCACCAAAAACTTAATAGCAGTTATAGAGTCGATAAAGATGTATGTATAAAAATATTCAATAATTGTAAAGTCACACTTATCAACGCAAGTATACGTATCACTCAAGTAATATAGGGCTCTAATAGAGTCGCCAAAAACTTGATAACAGTTATAGATTTGATAAAGATGTGTATAAAATATTCAATAATTGTGCAAAATCATATATATATATATATGATTATAAAGATGTATAGATATAATATTCAATAATGTTAAAGTCAAACTTATCAACGCAAGTATATGTATCGCTCAAGTAATATAGGGCTCTAATGGAGTCCTAGATATTGATCCCACAGGGAGTAAGATTAGAACTACGAACTAAGACTTTAGAAAAGAAATACTTTAATCACAAAAATNTTATCTGTCACTAATAGGAAATTAAAATAAATATGTAATTTTAATAACTCTTAAATAACTAATTATACTAATTAAGGTTTTAATGTGATATTCAATATATAAGAAAGGATCCTTCTCCTTGTCAAGAAATTATAGTGAATGGATAAATTGAATCAGTTCTAGTTGTATTGTGCCAAATAGGAGCATACATATTCTTTACCCTTTAGTTCAGGCATAAAGAAAATTGATTAATTCTACGCTTGTTTAATGAATCTGCGGATAGGCTGGGAGGATACCGGCTTTCACTTCGGAGCTCCCACGTTCCCCTCGCCTGGAGGCTAACATCTACACTTCACACCCAAACGATAGGACCAAATTGGGGATTTTAGTATGTCACTCTAAAATCTCCAATTCTACACCCGATAATTTTGTTTCCCTATTTATTTGCATNTGGATAAAGTGAATTAGTTCAAATTATATTGTGTCAAATAGGAGCATACCTATTTTTTACCTTTTGGTCCAGGCATGAAGAACATTGACTAATCCTACGCTTGTTTACTGAATCTGCGGCTAGGCTAGAAGGATACCGGCTCTCACTTCGGAGCTCCCACGTTCCCCTCGTCTAAGGGCGAACATCTACACTTAAGAACCCAAACGATAGGACCGAATTGGGGATTTTAGTCTGTCACTCTAAAATCTCCAATTCTACGCCCAATAATTTTATTTCCCTATTTATTTGCACCTAACTTCCAAGGGCTTTGACCTCCATGTNACTCAACATATTTTAACAAATCAATTGGCCAGATTGAAAGTAAATTAAGATCTAGGTGAAAAGATTGTCACATNAACTTATCTCTAATTTCTCCCCAAGAACACTCCTTGAAGTTCCTCTAAATCTCTTCCTTTGTACAGCACACAGAATTCCTCTTCGAAGTAGCAAGGAGGAAGAAATCTCTCACTTTCCCTCCATTCTTACAATCTCTTAAAGAATTCCTCACAATTGTTACACTCTAATGGTAACCTCCAAAGCCTCTAGCACACTTTAGACTCCTTAAACTTCCTTCTCCTCTTTCATTTTCGTCCAAAATGTTCTTTTAAAGTTGTAGATGAACTTTCCCAAGAGTTGCCTAAGCATCCCTTCAAAATTTGGCCTCATCCAAAGCTTGAGTAGGCATAACCGTCGATCTTGCCGTCAGCGGCCTCGAGGGCACCGTCGACGGGCTTCTAGATAATTTTTTTCTTGTAGTCTTAGGAAAATCTCACAGTCAGCGGCGTCGAGGGCGTCGTCGGCGGCGTCGAGGGCGCCGTCGGCGACCTAGTTCAAATATTCACATTTTGGTCCTTTTTGCTCCAAATTCACTCTTTTTTGCATCTTTTTGCGNAAAGACAGAGAAAACTACTCAGATCTCATGGGGAAAACACAATAAAACTCGGAATTCATATATAAAATCAAATCATTACAAACTACAATAATAAATAAACTTATCTCTAATTTCTCCCCAGGAGAACTCCTCAAAGTTCATCTGAATCTCTTCCTTTCTTTACAGCACACAGAATTACTCTTCGAAGCAGCAAGGAGGAAGAAATCTCTCACTTTCTCTCTACTCTTACAATCTCTCGAAGAATTCCTCACAATTTTTACACTATAAAAAACACTAATGGAACCTTTCTAACCTCTAGAAACTCTATTTTCCTCTTTATTTTCAACCAAAATCTTCTTTTAAAGTTGTGGATGAGCTTTCCCAAGAGTTTCCTACGTATCCTTCAAAATTTGGCCTTATTCAAAGCCTGATTGGGCATAACCGCCGAGCTCGCCGACGGCGGCCTTGAGGGCGCCGTCGGTGGACATTCTTAATGAATTAATTTTAGAGTCTCAAGAAAATCTCACCGTCGGTGGGGTCGATGGTGCCGTCGGTGGGGTCGATGGCGCCTAGTTCAATTCTTCACATTTTGGCCCTTTTCGCTCTAAATTCGCTCCTTTTTGCATCTTTTTGCTCCAATGACCCTAATTCATCATTTCTGCAAAAAAACATCAAAAATATCTTTCTTTAAAGTGCAATATCAAAAATAGTATAAAATAGGTATGAAAATCTCAGCATAGTTTTCTTTGGTCAAAATCCCCCAAACTTAACTATTACTTGTCCTCAAGTAATTTTAGTACTATATAAAAGTTATGATCTATTGTAGTAAAGTTTTAATTCAGAAATACTATAAGTTTGATTTAAATAAATATCATTGTGAGATTTTTAGAAAAAAATTCAAGTAATTGAATTAACTCTATAGCCACAAGATTATCTAGCCATCAAGTTTAAGAGTTCTAGTTTTCTATTCATTTCAAGAATGACTACATGTTGCAGTATTAAGTCACTTAGAATATTTAAATGATAGGAGCTTCATGAGAACACTACTAGTAAAATATCTACTCCATAAATATAAGTTCAAGAATGTATTTAAATTTTCCCTTTAAGTAGATCTAGTGAAGCCATTTTTTATTAGGCATATCCTCAAGCTTCTCCTCACTTCCATAATTTTTTTCTTTCTTTTCTCCAATTTTTGATTAGGCATATCCTCAAGCTTCTCCTCACTTTCATATTTTTTTTCTTTCTTTCTTTTCTCTCTTTTGATTTCGATTATGTTCAATCCTATATATTTTTCTTTTCTTTTCAGGGATTGTTTTCAATCCTTCCTTTTTTTCTTTTTCCAGTGGGAATTACTATATCTGGATAGCCTTTAACGGTTTTGAACTTCACTTTTCTTTTCCTAAATTTGAAACTCAAAAAATTCCTTTACCTTATAAATATTTCATAGTTCTTACATCATTAAGCCCCAATCTTTTCTTCTTAAATGAATTTCCAGATTCTTAGTACTTCAAAATATAGTTTCCTTTACTTTAAATACTTAACTATAATCTTATTCTCCTATACTAAACATCTTAAGTTACAAAATTAATTTTCATTACAAAAATATTTCATCTACCATAATATTTAAATAGTTACAAAAATATAGTTACCTGAATTAAATTCACTACATAAATTCATATTAATAATTTCTTAAAATAATTAAATAGAGGACATCTAATAGTTAATTTTTTCCTTCCCTGCCCCAAACTTAAATTTTTAAATATGAAATAACACAGGTGGAAGTAAAAACTATTAATATAAATCATACCTCAATATTGTAGGCATTTTCATCCTTCTAAAATTTTTGCAAGCCTTCTCAAAATTTCTACTTCACTTGGTCTGTAATATTAGGAGCTTTCTACACATATAAATCATTAGAGAAATTTCTAGGTAATGAAATTTTGAAATAAGTATAAAACTAAAACATTAAACAAGCACAACATTTCCTAACACAACCACAATACTAAACAAAACACTTACAATTATAATGCAAAAATAAAAATCACATTACATTCCAAAATATTACTCAACATCTATTATACTACACATGCAAATTTTACTATAACACTTACTTTATAACAAAAATTAAAAATCATCCAATTACAATACAATAATAAAAATGAAAGTCCAAATACACCAAAAAATCCATTTCTATTACAAAAGATCACATAAATAAAAGTACAAATACAAGTACATCAATTACATTCAAATATCAAAATCCTAAGCTATATCTTCATCACCTAGATCAGCAGGTGGATCAGCCTGATACTGAATATATCGGACATTCATTTAATATCAAAATCCCAAGCTATATCTTCATCACCTTGATCAGCAGGTGGATCGAGATGATACTGAGTATACCGGGGGCACTCAGAAAAAGTAACATTAGGCTCACCTCTGTAGTGTCGGGCCTGAGCTTCATAATAAGCTATCTCAAAATCTGAATGCCTTTGAAGGTACTCATTATCGTAATAATGTCAACGTTATAAACCTCCAATCCTTTCATTTATTAATTCTATGCTCTTCCACTGCAATGTCAACTCATTCATCAAGTCAGTCAAAGTTGGGGAACTAGAATGTGGAAGGTCATAACTTATAGAGGGGACATCTCTACTAGTAGAATGCTCTTGACTCCTACTCCCAGTTCTCCAATTCTCATGGGATTTATAAGTTTTCAAATTGACTTTACTAATGGGTTTCATAGGGTAAACCCATTCTTCATCTCCAGCTTCTACTCTAGAAAGTTGGCATAGTGCATAAATAAGGTCAATATGTCCTAGACCTCCACTTGTTTCACTCCTTTCCATAGTCAATATATTCTTAAGAATAATTCTCCCCACATTTATAGTTCTATTATTCTGAATACAGAAATTCAGAATAACTCTATCTCTAGTTACCTCACTATGATGATAAGTCGGTAATAGAGTAGAGGAAATAAAATAGTATCACGCCTTAGAGGTGTCATTTAACATGGAAGCAAAAAAATTTACCCGTTCTCGTTGTTTAATCTTCCACGTGCCTTTTCCATCAGTGAGAAAGTTGATCACATCATTCAGGGGGCCTTCCATTGTACTAAAGGATTCATATTGGCAGCTCAGTGAGAAAGTTGATCACATCATTCAGGGGGCCTTCCATTGTACTAAAGGATTCATAGTGCCAGCTACAAGAGTCTGGGACTTCGTAAAAAGTGTTGATGTGGGTGGAAGTAAATTCAATAGGAAATCCACGCACTTGAACAATTCCATCTTCAGAGTAGATTACGTTGGCATAGAACTCCTTCAAAACATTTGCATCAGCTTTATTGGTGGTGTAACAAAAGTTTTCCCACCTCCGCTCGACAATAACTCAATCAATTTCCCCACTCGGACTCTAAAAAACTTGATCCTGTATACACTTCTTTCGTTTAAAGACTGAAGTAAATCTTGTTTGAGTCATCACATTGACAAAGTGAAACTCATCGAACTCAATCTGCCTCTTTTGTCATGGATCTATTTCAATCTAATCACAATCATAGAAAAATTCTAAAATATACTTCAAATATGCAAATAATGACTTCCAATAGTAATTCTAAGAGTTCAACACAAAGATCCATGAATTTCTTCCCAATATTTTCTTTACATTCTCAAAATTTTTGGATCTCCTCAATGTCAAAGAAATTACTAAGTTCCATCAATTTCTTCCCAATATTTTCTTCACATTCTCAAATTTTTGGGATCTCCTAAATGTGGAAGAAATCATTTCTGCCCAATATTTTCTTCACATTCTCAAAATTTTTGGATCTCCTCAATGTGGAAGAAATCCATAGTGAAAATCAAATATTTTTAGGCGGAGTGAAGCTCTTACCTAGAGATGATCAAATCCGGTGTCAAAAAGCCTTGAAATTGCCTCCCAATCCAAGATATCACAAGCCCTAGGTCAAAAATTACATTTTTAGGAGGAAGGGGATGATGAATAGTGGTGGTTGACTGGTCAAAATCACAGTTAAAGGTGTTTTTTTTGCAAGCTCACAGTCGGCGGAGTCGATGGTACCGTCGGCGCACTCTATTGGAATTAAATCCTAAGTTTAAAAAAAATCCGCTGTCGGCGGCGTCGAGGGCGCCGTCGGCGGGCTCTATTGACTTTGTCCAAATTCCAGATTTTTGGGATTTCGATCAATTCCAAGCCTAAACGACATTCGTTTAATCATTATAGGCATAATTTTAAGTGACTAAATGATGTACTTAGCACAAATAAACTTTCACAACACAAAACATCACATTTATATATAAATTCCAAGGGGTACAATATACGTTACATAACACACCTAAGTCTGGTATTTTCTCAACCTCAACACATTAATTCAGCGTCGTAATCCAAGCCACAACACTCAAAATGCTGAAAACAAAACATCCTATGCTTTATCTTAACTATACAGAGATCTAAAAACATAATTCTAAAGCAAAGAAAATACAAAGTTCAAATCAAATTACATAGATAGACAAATAGGTAGTAATATAAATCTACTATTCTTTAGATTCAGTACTAGACTCTCCTCTGAGATCACCCATTGATTGCACATGAACGAAGAGGTTTGTAGAAGGGTCGGAATGGAAATTCTTCAGTGGAATCCTCTTCTATAAGTTTCATCCTTCTCATGAGTCGTATTAAGCTATCTTCTAAATGTCCAGAGTGCTCAAAATGTTCTTTCATCCTCTTTTAGATGATCGAAGAAATCAGAGATATTATTAATTGCATTCATGACATTTTGTACCTCATTCTCAAATTTCTTGTTTTTGCACAGTATCACCAGAGTCTTGTCAGGAACTAAGGTTCGAACTGGTAGTGAATTCTGAGATGATTAATCTACTACAATGACCATTTCATTTTCATCTTCAAAAGCTGGGAATCTCTCAGTTGGGTCTAAAGGTTTTCAAGGTAAAAGTACATTTTCCAATTTTTGCAGGATACTTGGAACTGACTGCAAAGTGAGAAAATTGTGGAAGGGTGTCCAAGCCCATAAGTTGTTCCATGAATGATCAAGCCCAAGACCGACTTCACAATTATTGATCCAATATCGATCAGCAGCCCCCTTTGGATGCAGTAATTCAGAATAGCACTTTCTTTAGAAAATTTAGCGATCTTCATTGTCGATAAAAGTTTTGCAGAAATGAAAAAGTGCCAGTGTTTTGAAACGGGATTTAGGAGTGTTGCAAAAAAACTAACATACCTATTTTCTCTCATTTTCCAGTCGTCAGTTTCGTTCGTTAAATATTGGTAAATTTCCATTCATCTGGTTTCTTGTCGGAACGAAATTGGAATATTGGTAGACAGGAATGTTCTCGATCATGTATAATTTTTTGACCCGTGCAAAACAGAATATGATCCATCTACCTCGCACATGAACAACTCTCTGGTTTATTCCATGTAAATTTGTATAAAATTCTTTTACCACAGGAACAACCACGGCGGCGGTAGTATAACACAACACTTCCCATCTTCGCTGCACTATCGTCTCTTCAATTGCCGTCGTGGGATTATTCAATCCACAATTTATGAATCCTCGTTCCTTGATCAATCTTCTCTTCGCCAGAAACTTGTTGAAGATTCGCTGCGCTTCCGCTCTAATAAACTTTTGTCGATTGAATACTCGCATTCTGGAATTATTAGGGGAATTAGACACCATAGGAATGAAATTGGTGGAGTTTCACTTCATTTTTTGGGAGAAATATGCACTAGGAATCAAATTTTGAAGTTTAAAAGGGGTAACTCCTGCCTTAAAGCCACAAAAAATCGCCATTCGAACCCAAGAAACTGCCATCTCGTCGGTCTCGCCATCGGCGGGGTCGAGGGTGCCATCGGCGAGCCTCTGTATTTATTTTGCCTGGACTCTCGAGAAAAACCCACCGTCGGTGGCGTCGATGGCGGCGTCGGCGGCGTCGAGGGCGCTGTCGGCGCCCAAGGCAAAAATTGCACAGTTTCGCTCTGGTCTGTATGCGTTCCAATTTTTTTCTATGGATCCAATTTTTATGATAATTCAAGAGTAAATAAGAGTAGTAGAGCTTAATACTACCACAAAATAACAATAATTTCAAATAAAAAACTACTATAATTGCAATAAAAGTAGAGATAAATATGAGTTTCCTCCCATAAAGTGCTTGGTTTATATTATTCAGGTTGACTGATCATTAAAACCTCTTTAAAATTTGGTCTTTTACCCTCAAAATACAGTTTTAATTTGTTTCCATTTACCTTAAATCTATTTCCGGTCTTTTGATCTTCAATCTCAACAACTCCGTAAGTATAAACTTAAGTCACAGTAAAGGGTCCTAACCAATGAGGCTTCAATTTCCTAGGAAATAACTTCAGTCTAGTATTGTAAAGCAAAACTTCTTGTCTTGGATCAAAGTTCTTTTGATTAATCTTCTAATCATGCTATAAACTTAGTTTTTCCTTATAAATTCTGTCGTTATCATAAGATTCATTTCTTAATTCTTCATAACTTTAGTTTCACCTTATAAATTCTGTCGTTATCATAAGATTCATTTCTTAATTCTTCTAACTCATTTAATTGTAACAATCTCTTTTTACCAGCATCTTTCAAATTATAATTGAATTCTTTAATTGCCTAATATGCTTTATGGTAAGTGAAAAGTCTTTCTAAAAATCAGCCTGTAAGGATTCATTCCAATAGAAGTTTTAAAAGCAGTCTTGTAAGCCCATATTGCGGTATCTAGTCTAGTGGACCAATCTACTCTACTAGGGTTTACAGTTTTTTCAAGTATTTGTTTAATCTCTATATTAAAAACTTCAACTAACCCACTGGTTTGAGGATGATAGGCAGTAGAGATTCTATGACTAATATTAAATTTTTCTATCAATCTCTAAATATATTTATTCATAAAATGGGATCCTCCGTCAGTGATAATCATTCTAGGCATGTCGTATCTAGTGAAAATATTTTTCATCAAAAACCTTGAAACACTTTTAGCATCATAATGAGGTAAAGCTTGTGCTTCAATCCACTTTAAAATGTAGTCTACCGCAATTAATATATATAAATTCCCAAATGAAGGAATAAATGGTCCCATGAAATCTAATCCCCAAACATCAAAGATCTCAACTTCTAACATGAAATTCAAAGACATTTCATTTATTCTAGATATATTTCCTACTCCTTGACATCAATCACAAGTTCTTATGTATCTAAAAACATCTCTAAAGATAGTTGGCCAATATAATCCATCTTGTAAAATTTTATAAGCAGTTTTATTAATCCAAAAATGTCCTTCAAATTCAGAATCATGACATTTCTGAATGAACAGCTCAATTTTTTCATAAGGTACACATCTCCTCATAATAAGATCCTTACAGTATTTATATAAATAAGACTCGTCCTAAAAATATGCTTTCGCATCATGAATGAATTTCCTTTGTTGTTGCAATGTCAGCATGGGTGGCAAAATATCACTTACAATGTAGTCAACAATTTCAACATACCATGATATTTTTCACTCATTAATATTATAAAGTTGTTCATCAGGGAAACTATCTGCAATTTCATTGTTAATGTCAGATAATTCATGATTTTCTATTCTCGACAAATGATCAGCAATTTGATTATCAATTCCCTTTCTATCAATAACCATCAGATCAAATTCTTGCATCAAAAGTATCCATCTAATTAACCTTGGTTTGGCATCTTTCTTTTGCATTAGACATTTAATAACCGAGTGATCAATTTGCACAACACATTTAGCTCCAATTAAATAAGTTCTAAATTTATATAAAGCATACATAATGACCAGTAACTCTTTTTCAGTAACAATATAGTTAATTTGTGCATCATAAGATTTTACTAGCGTAGTATATAACTTTAAAAATCTTTTCATACCTTTGTCCAAGAACAACTCCAACAGCATAAGCATCAGCATCACACATCAGTTCAAATTGTTTCTCCTAGTTAGGTGAAACTATATAGGGGCTGTGATTAATATTTCCTTCAATAACTTAAAGGCATTTAAATAGCTTTCAATAAATTCAAATTTCTTATCCTTTTCTAAAAGTTGGCATAGAGGTTTGGTAATATTTGAAAAATCTTTAATAAAACGCCTGTAAAAACCAACATGTACAAGAAAACTCCTAACCTCTCTTACATTAGTAGGAGGTGTTAAGTTAGATATAACTTGAATTTTTGCAGGGTCTGTTGTCATACCCTCTTCAAAAATTTTATGCCTTAATACAATTCCTCCTGCAACCATAAATTGACATTTCTCCCAATTCATCCAAATTAGTTCTTTCGCATAACTCTAAAACTTTTTCAAGATAATTTAAGCATGCGTCAAATAATGTTCCAAATATAGAGAAATTATCCATAAATACTTCCTATCCATCATCAATTAATTTACTAAATATGAATATCTCTGGAATGTTGCAGGTGCATTACATAATCCAAAAGGCATTCTTCGAAAAGCAAAAGTTTTCTCTGGAATGTTGTTCCAATCCATCATCAATTAACTTACTAAATATAGACATCATACATCTCTGAAATGTTGCAAAATTAACTTACTAAATATGGACATCATACATCTTTGGAATGTTGCAGGTGCATTACATAATTAGGCATTCTTCGAAAAGCAAAAGTTCCAAAAGGACTAGTAAATGTTGTCTTTTCTTGATCCTCAGGAACAATTCTTCAAAAAGCAAAAGTTCCAAAAGGACTAGTAAATGTTGTCTTTTCTTGATCCTCAGGAGTAATATAAATATGGACATCATACATCTCTGGAATGTTGCAGGTGCATTACATAATCCGAAAGACATTTCGAAAAGCAAAAGTTCCAAAAGAACTAGTAAATGTTGTCTTTTCTTGATCCTCAGGAGCAATATACAAAAGTTCCAAAAGGACTAGTAAATGTTGTCTTTTCTTGATCCTCAGGAGCAATAGGAATTTGATGGTAACCGGTATATCCATCTAAAAAACAAAAATATTTGTGCCCAGCAAGTCTATATACTATTTGGTCTAAAAAGGGTAAGAGGAAGTGATCTTTCTTGGTGGCAGTGTATAATTTTCTATAATCAATGCAAATACGCCACCCAGTAACTTGTCTAATAGGTATTAATTCATTATTTTCTTTTGTTTCAACAATCACTCCTCCTTTCTTAGGAACACAATGAATTGGACTTACCCACGCACTATCTGAAATAGAATATATAATTCCAGTGTCTAACCATATCATGATTTTCTTTTTTAACTACTTCTTTCATCATCGGATTTAATCTCCTTTGTTGATCAACTCTTGGTTTATATTGTTCATCTAATATAATTCAGTGCATACAGATTGAAGGATTGATTCCCTTAATATCAGTTAAGGTCAAACCAAAAGCTTTCTTATATCTTTTTAATGTATCTAACAGTCTTTGCTCTTGCTGATCATTTAATTATGAAGATATAATAACAGGTAATGTAGATGAGTCTCCCAGAAACACATATTTCAAATGGCTCATCTTGCAAATCATTTAATTCTGAAGACATAATAACAGGTAATGTAGATGAGTCTCCCAAAAATACATACTTCAAGTGGCTAGGTATATTTTCAACTCAAGTTCAGGTGGTTTTATAATTGACGGAATTAGATTCTTATCAGCATTTTCTATATATCTAGCATCTCAAATATTTCCTGAACATAATCTAATTCTGTAGCCATAAGATTATCTAGTCATCATTTTTATGATTTCTAGTCTTCTATTTATTTCAAGAATGACTATATGTTGTAATGTTAAGTCACTTAGAATATCCAAAAGATAGGAACTTCATGAGAACTCTACTAGTAAAAGACCTTTTCCATAAGTATAAGTTTAAGAATGTATTTAAGTTTTCCCTTTAGGTAGGTCCAGTGAAGCCAATTTTTGATTAGGCAAATTCTCAGTATAAGTTCTCTTTTTAATTTGGATTGTTTTCTATCCTATATATTTTATTTTTCATTTCAAGGATTANTTTTTGAATTTGAGAGTGTTTTCATAAGTCCAATTGTGATGTAGTGTACACACCTTGCACTACAGCACTAATCTCAATTTAACATTGGAGCTTCGTAATAGAGAGGAACAAATAACAGGCAACTTTTTCTTGTCCTATCAGTTTGGGGCACGTGGGCTTGGATTGGCAATTATTAATCACACGTAACCCGGTCAATAACCACATTGTCAATCCATTAACACACATCTTGGCTCCAAACCTCAGGTCAACCTCCCAANATTTCTTTAAATCTACCATAATATTTAAATAGTTACAAAAATATAGTTACCTGAATTAAATTCACTCCATAAAGTCATATAAATAATTTTTGAAAATATTAAAATAGAGGACATTTAAATGTTAATCTTTTTCTTCCCTCCCCCAAACTTAAATTTTTAAATATGAAATAATATAGGTGGAAAGAAAAGCTATAAATATAAATGTCAGTATTGTAGGCATTTTCATCATTCTGAAATTTTTGCAGGCCTTCTCAAATTTTTACTTCGCCTGGTCTGTAATATTAGGAGCTTTCTACACATAAATCATTAGAGGAATTTCTTGGTAATGAAATTTTGAAATAAGTATAAAACTAAAACAAGCACAACATTTCCTAACATAACCACAATACTAAACAATTAAAACTAAAATGCGAGAATAAAAATCACATTACATTACCATCCACAATACTACTCAACATAAATTAAACTACACATGCAAATTTAACTATGACACTAAATTTATAACAAAAATTAAAAATCATCCAAGTACAACGAAATAATAAAATGAAAGTCCCAATACAGAAACACCCATTTCTATTTCAAACAGACTTACAGAAATAAAAGTACAAATATAAGTACATCAATTCGTTCAATGTTAAAATCCTAAGCTATATATTCATCGTCATGATCAGCAGGCGGATTGGGTTGATACTGAGCATATTGGGGGCACTCAAAAAAGTAACATCAAGCTCANTATCTAACACAATTCGTAGGAGTTCCTTCGAACAATTCTTGTAGGTGTTTTGCGGAGCGGATTTCACAACATTTAGCGATGCCCATTTTAACGTAATGAAAAAAAAATGACGCTATTCAGACGCTAATCTGAATTAATGTCGGAAATGACCTTATTAGCGTCGGAAATATTAGATACAAATAGGCCTTTTTTCCGATAGTGTGTGTTTGCTGAAGATGAATATATCATGACAATTTTAGGGTGCTGAGTTTTGTTGCGGGTTATGTACGTTTGCTTATGTGGGTTTAAAAAATGAATTTAGCTAACTATAATTTCTATCATCTGAATAAACTTGCCCCTTTATTATTATTATTATTTTAATTGCAAATAAGGAAAATTCGGTATTATTGGATTTTGTTTATCATACGTCCAGCTCATATGTAGAAAGATGGGACATTTGTATAATTTCTCTCGACCAAATTATCAACGAAGTTCTTCAGCAGAAGGGTCAGCAATAGGAAAAATTATTATTTATGCATCGGACACCGCACGCATCTTGCGTGCTTGCGTGAGCTGTCCGATGCCGGTGAGTATATATTTCGGTGGGCCCCACTTAAATTTAAAAAAAGATGAAATAATCCTGACCGTAGATCACCATGATCTACGGTCGGGATCGAACACCGCATGCAGAGATATATACGGTATTCATATGCAATAATTTTCTCCAGCAAAAGTCCGGAAGTAGTTGAGACAGTCTTGTGGAATAAGCTTTCGCCCGGTAAATTATTATTTATAGAGAGTACTGAAAATAAAATAAAATAAATACGACAATGCATACGTCATCGCTTATCATTAAAAAAATAGAAAAGTCCTTTTTTTTTTTTTTGAATGGCAAGTGTTCAAATATTGGTAAAATTAGTCACTGAAATCCTGATTCGAGAGAGAGAGAAGAAAAAAATCTCCCAATCACTCAGTTCCTTTTAATTAGGTTTCTAGTCGACATTCAATGTAAATTCATTAATTATTAGATAGCGATGAAGTGGCAAAATAAAAATTTAAGGGATGCCACTTATTTAAACTTAAAAGTTTTATTAAATTTTTAAAATTTTTTATAAATTTGATTATTAAATTACAAAAAATCATTAATATTGAATCATTATTAAGTATTTAAATTTATGAGGGATAGGATTTCTTAGTAGTATATTATATGAATATATAAAAGAAGCCTAATAATATAGTAATGATGAGCGCCTCTTCTAATCATGTTTCCACTATTTTTTTTTTATTCAATTTTTTTGGGATGGGCTAAAAGATTGGTTTGGTAAGTGTGTTTATGAATAATAACATGATTAAACAGAACTAATTATATCCAATTGGTTAAAATGACCCCAAGGAAAGGAAATAGGAAGATACTATTCTGGCACTTTACCCGAATGTTAAAATATTACCTTACTATTTTATGATTGGGTTCTAATAGTAATTCTATTAGAACAAGAAATCTTTTGATTATTTTAATATTTTTATAAACTCTGGAACTCTTTCTCAAAGAAATTAAGGAAATGAGAATTTTACCGAGGTTCCATATGCCAGTGTTTGTGTTTGCCCATTANTTGTAGAGGGGACATCTCTACTAGTAGAAGGTTCTTGACTTCTACTCGCAGTTCTCCATTTCTCATGGGATTCATAAATCTTTAAATTATTTTTACTTGGGTTTCATAGGATAAACCCATTCTTCATCTCCAAATTCTACTCCAAAAAGTTTACAAATTGCACAAATAAGTCCAGGATGTCCTAGACCTCCACTAGTTTTACTCCTCGCCGTAGTCAATATATTCCTAAGAATAATTCTCCCCACATTTATAGTTCTACTATTTTGAATACAAAAATTTATAATAGCTCTATCTCTAGTTACCTCACTATGGTGATAGGTCAGTAACAAAGTAGAGGAAATGAAATAGTGTCACGTCATAGAGGTGGCATTCAGCAAGGAAGCAGAAAAATTTACCCGTTCTCGCTGCTTTATCTTCCATGTTCCTTTCACATAAGTGAGAAAGTTGATCACATCATTGAGGGGGACTTCCATTGTACTAAAGGATTCATAGTGGCAGCTATAAGAGTCTGGGACTTCATAAAAGTGTTGATGCGGGCAACAGTAAACTCAATAGGAAATCCTCGCACTTGAACAATTCCGTCATTAGAATAAATTACATTGGTATAGAACTCCTTCACAACATTTGCATCAGCTTTGTTGGTGGTGTAACAAAAGTTTTCCTACCTCCGCTCAGCAATAATCCTTCACAACATTTGCATCAGCTTTATTGGTGGTGTAACAAAAGTTTTCCCACCTCCGCCCTGCAATAACTCGTTTGATTTCTCCTCCCAAACTTTCAAAAACTTGATCTTGTATGCACTTTTTTCCTTTAAATATGGAAGAAAATTTTTTTTGAGTCATCGCATTGACGAAGCGAGACTCGTCAAACTCAACTCTTCTCTTTTGACGTGGAGCCATTTCAATCTAATGAAATTATAGAAAAATTCCAAAAATTACTTCAAATATGCAAATCATGGTTTCCAATAGGAATTCTAAGAGTTCAACATTAAGATCCATGAATTTCTTCTCAAATTTTCTTCACATTCTCAAATTTTTTGAGTTCAACATTAAGATCCATGAATTTCTTCCCAAATTTTCTTCACATTCTCAAAATTTTCAGATCTTCTTAATGTGAAAGAAATCCATGGTGAAAATTAAATATTTTTAGCTTGGAGTGAAGCTCTTACCTAAAGATGATCAAATCTGGTGTCAAGAACTTGAAATTGCCTCCCAATCCAAGATCTTTCAAGCCCTAGGTCGAAAATAGAGTTTTTAGGAGGAAGGGGATGATGAATAGTGGCAGTTGACTAGTCAAAATTGTGGTTAAAGGTGCTTTTCATGAGCTTGCCATTGGCGCGCTCTATTGGAATTAAAATCCTAAGTCTCGAGAAAAAATCCACTGTCGGCGGTGTCGAGGGCGCCGTCAGCGGGCTCTATTGATTTTGTCCAAATTCAGAATTTTTGCTATTTATCAATTCCAAGCCTAAACAACATCCGCTTAATCATTATAGACATTATTTTAAGTGACTAAATGATGTAATTGCACTTATAAACTTTCACAATACAAAACATCACATTTATAAATAAATTCCAAGGGGTATAATATAGGTTACATAACACACCAAAGTTTGATATTTTCTCAACCTCAATACATTAATTTAGCATCACAATCAAAGCCACAACACTCAAAATGCTGAAAACAAAAACATCTTATGCTTAGTCTCAACTATACAGAGATCTACAAGCATAATTCTAAAGCAAAGAAAATACAAAGTTCAAATCAAAATACATAGATAAACAGATATGTAGTAATATAAATATACTAATCTTCAGACTTAGTACTTGATTATCCTCTGAGATCACCCATTGATTGCACATGAACGAATAGGTTGTAGAAGGGTCGTAATGGAAATTCTTTAGTAGAATCCTCCTCTGTCAATTTCATCCCCCTCATCAATCACATCAAGCTATCTTCTAAATGTCAAGAGTACTCAAAATATTCATTCATCCTCCAGTCTAGATGATCAAAGAAATTAGAGATATTATTAATCGCATTCATGACATTTGTAATTTCTTGATTCGGCGCAGGATAACAAAAGACTTATCAGGGACTAAGGGTTGAACTGGCCGTGAATTATGAGACGCTTGATCTACTACAATGTCCATATCATTGTCATCTTCAAAAACTAGGAATCTTTCAGTGGGATCCAAAGGCTTCCAAGGTAGTAGTACCTTTTCCCAATTTTCATAGGACACTTGAAACTTACTACAAAGTGAGAAAATTGTGGAGGGGTGTCCAAGCCCAAAAGTTGATCCATGAACAATCTGGCCCAAAACCAACTTCACAATTATAGATCCAATGTCGATCGACGGTCCCCTTTGGATGCAGTAACTCAAAATGACACTTTCTTTAAAAACTTTACCAATCTTTATTGTCGGTAACAATTTCGCAAAAATGAAAAAGTGACAATATTTTGAAACGGGATTCAGGAGTGTTGCAGAAAAACTAACATACCTATTTTCTCTTGTTTCGCAGTCGTCAGTTTCGTCCGTTAAATATTGGTAAATCTCATTCATCTGGTTTCTCGTTGGGACAAAATTGGAATAATGGCAGACAGGAACATTCTCTATCATATATAATTCGTTGATCCGTGTAGGAGTGAAAGTGATCCATCTTCCTCGCACATAAACAACTCCTTGGTTGATTCTATGCAAATTTGCATAAAATTCTTTCACCACAGGAACCACCACGGCGGCAGTAGTGTAGCACGACACTTCCCATCTTCGTCGCACTATCGTTTCTTCAGTATTCATCGTGAGATTATTCAATCCGCGATTCCCAAATCCTCGTTCTTTGATTAATCTTTTTTTTGTCAGCAACTTGTTGAAGATTCGCTGTGCTTACTCACTAATTAACTTTCGCCGATTGAAAACTCGTATTATGGGATTATCAGGGGAATCAGACGCCATAGGAATGAAATTGGTGGAGTTTCACTTCATTTTTGGAGCAAAAATATGAACTAGAAATTGATTTTTTGAGTTTAAAAAGATAATTCCTGCCCAAAAACTGTCATTTGAACCCACATAACCGTCACTTCGCCGGTCTCGCCGTCGGCGGGGCCCCAGGCACCGTCGGCGCCTCTGTATTAATTTTGTCTACACTCTTGGGAAAAACTCGCTGTCAGCGGTGTCAAGGGCGCCGTCGATGGCGTCAAGGGTGTCATCGGCGCCCAAGGCAAAATTTGCACAGTTTAGCTCTGGTCCGAATGCGCTCCAATTTTTCTTCATGGATCTAATTTTTAAGATATTTCAAGGGTAAATAAAAATAATAGAGTTTAATACTACCACAAACTAATGATAACTTCAAATAAAAACTACTATAATCACAAGAAAAATAAAGATAAACATGGGTTGCCTCCCATAAAGCGCTTGGTTTAACGTCGTTAGCCCAACTTATTCAGGTGTCATTCAGGTTAACTGATCATTAAAACCTCTTTAAAATTTAGTCTTCTATCCTCATAATATGATTTTAATCTGTGTTCATTTACTTTAAATTTATTTCCCATCTTCTGATTTTTTATTTCAACAGCGCAGTAAGTATAAACTTGAGTCACACTAAAGTTTCCTAACCAACGAGACTTCAATTTTTCAAGAAATAACTTCAGCCTTGTGTTGTAAAGCAAAACTTCTTATCCTGGTTCAAAGTTTTTTTGGATAATCTTCCGATCATGCCATAAATTTAATTTTTTCTTGTAAATTCTGTCATTGTCATAAGACTCATTTCTTAACTCTTCCAATTCATTTAATTGTAACCATCTCTTTTTATCAGCATCTTTCAAATTATAATTGAATTCTTTAATCACCCAATGTGCTTTATGCTCCAGTTCTACTAGTAAGTGACAAGTCTTTCCAAAAATCAGTCTGTGAGGAGTCATTCCAATATGAGTTTTATAAGCAGTCCTGTAAGCCCATAATGCGGTATCCAATCTAGTGGACCAATCTATTCTACTAGGGTTTACAGTCTTTTCAAGTATTTGTTTAATTTCTCTATTAGAAACTTCAACTAACCCACTAGTTTGAGGATGATAGGCAGTAGAGATTCTATAAATAATATTAAATTTTTCTGCCAATCTTTGAATGTACTTATTCCTAAAATAGNTGGCAACATGAATCCTACTTAAGTGGGACAATGGCTAATAGTCGGACCAAAAGCATCGACAGAATATTGTTTGGTGGCCCAGAGATTCTTTTGAGCCGATCGAAAGCCCTCAACCAGGCCGACCGCAAGCCCTTAGCCAAATTGATAGCTTGCTCTGATTTGGTTAAGTCAATCACCTAAACTTGGTCGACCCAAAGTCACTTATCCTAGACAATTCGATGATGAGGCAGCCAAACTCGAGATCTTTCCATACTTTTTGGTCATTCATTCATTATTTTTTTTCATGAATTTATTTATGACTAAAATGTCATGTAACATCCTTATTCAAGCAGGGCAATTAGGTAATTGTACATTTCATACCCTCGAGCCTATAAATGCGATGTCATTTCAACATTAAAAGGCTAATCCAATCTCTTTCATTCTCTCTCTCTCTCTCTCTCTCTCTCTCTCTCTCTCTCTCTCTCTCTCTCTCTCTCTCGTTTATGCTCCATTTATTGGGTGTGCTTCATAAGACAATCTTGAATTTAGCATCCTAAAAGGTGTGGTGAGTGTAAAGTGCGCTGAAAATAAGAATAAGGGCACGATATGGAGAAGAAACCCATATGAGAAACACAAGAAATATGGAATGCACTAAAGAATTCGTTCAACAACAACTTCTTGAATTGAGAGGCCAGATGTTAGAGTTGATTAGAAGAATACTAGGAAAAAGGGAGCAAGTTTCTCAGGAGCAGAGCCACTAGGAGGAAGAACCTCAACCCAAGGCCGCCAATAGCTCGAGTGGCTGAGGAGAGTGTGGAGATTGGCGCGATGGCTGGGGTGAATGTGGGGGTGGGTGGTGGCGAAAGTGGGGGCTGGTGCATAGGTGGGGACAAAGGTGGTGGTTGAGGTAAGAATGGGGGTGGGTGCAGAAGCAGAGGTGGGAGTGGTGGTTGAAGTGATTTTGGAGATTTTGACAATTTTTTGGATATTGAGGGTATTTGGGTAATTTTGAAAATTTTGGGGGTATTTGGGCAATTGAGGTATTTTGAAGTGGTTCAACATGATTTTTGGTGAGAAATTAAAAGTTTGGGTGATTTTGAGAATTTTAGGATTCCGAGGGCATTTTGATAATTTTGTAGAACTTTGGGGTTGGAGGCCATGGTAGGATATTTATGTGGAATTGCATATCATTCAACATCCTAATCATGATGTTACCCTTCTGATGCCATGGGACCAATGGGAGAGTCCATTTTGGATACTTCATATGTTGGTTCTATTCACCCTAGCCAAGGGCTAAGGGCTTGGGGACCACCCACATGAGTTTCCAAAAGGGTGGGAAAAAGGTCAAATGTGAATGATTTTAAGGTTTGTGATAGGTTCAAATGTTTGTCTAAGCTTGACCAAAACCAAGCTATCCAGGGCGAACCCTAAGGCCTGACAATCATATGGGAATTCTCTTTAATCTTGCCCATGTTAGTTTCAATCTTCTAAGTGCTAGAGGTTATAACTATACATGTAAAACTGTAAAAAGAATAAGGAAGTGTTTAGAATTTTTAATGGAGGGGTTCATCACTAGTCCTCTAGGATTGTCAACAGGAAAGTCCTATGACTTGATCCTAGGCTCTAGAAAGGAGAAAATCAGACCTCACCAATAATGTGGTTAACACAAGAGTTAGTTATTTCTAACTTTTTGTATTTAGTTTAGCTCAATAAATGAATAGTTACCCCTAGAGGAGACTACGAGAATTCATTAATAAGTCCCTTTAGGTTTGAATGAAAATGATGATGATATTGACAAAGAAATTTTAAGTTCTTCAACATCTGGATCATTGAATGAAATAGACTAAAAATATAATATATAATTAGATGATTAGCTCTACACCTTTTTGTTTTTACTTTTGCTTCATACACTGTAATTATCGTGCTTAAATTTCTTAGTTTAATGAGTAGACACGACATGTTTCACTTTTCAACTTTTACTTTTTTTGTCTTATATTACATACTAATCTTTTTTATTATTTCTAAATTTTTTTCTTGTTGGAGATGGTAGGTTCTTAGCCTCCCGAGAGATCCCACGTACAGGGCACTTTAGGGAACACGTATCAGAGGTTAAAGAAGGTCGCCATTACCTCTGATAGGTACGAAACTCGTCCAACCACTCTAGTGACCCATTTTGTTGGCCCCCACCCGCACCAGGTCCCTCGCAGACACCACCTCCCGCTCCAGCTTATTTCTGCCCATCATCATCATCCGATGAGCGAGGCTCATCACCTTTAGCACTTGAGATGGTTGATACTACCTGCAGAGTCTATATAGAGCCTGAGGGTGACTTGTAAGTCAACTTTTTCTTACATTATAGTAATTTCAATTTTTCATTAAATTTTATAATGTACTCAATGGACTCATTGCAGGTTTTATCCCTCAATGCCACCCACGACTTTGATCATGAAGATCATTTCGAGCATATATGATCAACCATATCACATGGAAGTAGATTCTGATTGCCGCTCAAGATATGTATATTAGATAGTTCGAGGTATGATACTAATCCATCTTAATTATATGTTAATCAAGATTACATACTTTCTAATTTGCAGAGGTCATTTCACTGGTTGTTGGAGCATCATCAGCATATCTGACAGATTTTTGAGGTTCATGCCAGGTATAGGCTCGGGGATATGTTCATGTTGGCACGTAAGAAGAGGCAGAGGCCCTTGTGGTTTGTGGAGAAAGTCTAGAGTGAGTTATACCGAGCATGGGCCTCTTCGAAGTATCAGAGGAAGAGATAGACAATAAGCATAACCAGGCGACGGAGGGAGCCATAGGGGCAACATTCCAATTGGAGGTTCGATTCTCTACATGGAGCACTATCGGAGGCTGGTAAAATTATGTCGAAATTCAAAAGCTTAGAGATTTATATAATTATGTGACTTATGTATATATCTGATCATGTATATAGGCTACGAAGCTTAACAGAGAGACNAACCAGGCGACGGAGGGAGCCATAGGGGCAACATTCCAATTGGAGGTTCGATTCTCTACATGGAGCACTATCAGAGGCTGGTAAGATTATGTCGAAATTCAAAAGCTTAGAGATTTATATAATAATGTGACTTATGTATATATCTGATCATTTATATAGGCCATGAAGCTTAACAGAGAGATATCCACTCTAGATTTCCACATCCTTACACATCGGGCGCGGGCACACAACAGTGGATATCCGTCCACTCTCTCGTCGTGCCAATGTAAGTTTTAAAAAAATAATTCTATTAATATGTTAATTAATGTTCAAAATGCAAATTAATCTTTATGTTTTGTTATGCAAGAGAAGTATGAGCAGCTCTCGGAGAGAGAAGGAGACGACCAGTTGACCTCACCGTCCGTCAGCAGTGGTAACCAGTCTAACACTACGCAGTTTGATTTTGAGTCTTGGACACAGGTGGTAGGGAAGAAGAAGGGGAGAGTATTGGACCTCGGAGCAAAGTTAATGACATTTGTGGTCGAACGTTCCCGAGTAGCTATTGGTAGCCCTAGCTCATTTCAAGCTCAGCATGAGGAGCGTGTTATGCGTATAACTATGACTTCTGCCCCTTCTCATGTGAGGGGTGGCGGTCTATTTATAGTGTTTTGGGTGAAATTAATGCAGGAATATGAACCATTTTGAACGGACGGTCCGGAGAGTTTCCCTCGATCATATAACGTTTAATGGGCATTTGAGTGTTTTAATGATGTCAGAATTGAGTGATCTTTGGCTCATTGGATTCGTCTTGTCGAGGCGCTTGATTCGACTATAAACTTGTCATATTTGGCAATCGTTTGACATTCCAAATGTATCCGGAAATCTTCTAATTGTAGTTCAATGACTTGATCTGGGCTTGATCTGACTCGGATTAGACTAGTTTTCATATCATTAGGTTCGTCTCATCGAGCCGGTCCGTTTGACTATAAGTTTGCTGAAATTGGAGCTCTGGATGAATTTTTTTATTAAGATCTGAACGTTTCTTGTTTCAAATATCATCTCGGGATCTGTGTCNAAAAATAATTCTATTAATATGTTAATTAATGTTCAAAATGCAAATTAATCTTTATGTTTTGTTATGCAAGAGGAGTATGAGCAGCTCTTGGAGAGAGAGGGAGACGACTAGTTGACCTCACCGTCCGTCAGCAGTGGTAGCCAGTCTAACACTACGCAGTCTGATTTTGAGTCTTGGACACAGGTGGTAGGGAAGAAGAAGGGGAGAGTATTGGACCTTGGAGCAAAGTCAATGACATTTGTGGTCGAACGTTCCCGAGTAGCTATTGGTAACCCTAGCTCATTTCAAGCTCAACATGAGGAGCGTGTTATGCGTATAACTATGATGAATGAAGAGCTTCGACAGGTGTGAGAAAACCAGCAACTCGTTGCAGATAGTCTAGCATGTCTGACAGATAATTTTGATTTCCAGAGTAAGCTGCACATGCGTCTGGTCGAGGAGGGCAAGGAGGAGCGGGATGCTGATGAGGTTGGAGATTAGCTTTTTCTTCTGTGTTTTATGATGCTCCCCCGACATAGAGGCTGAATTTTTTTGTTTAATTTCTATATTGTACGAACTTTTTCGTTTTCTTGTATGTGAATTCTGAGCACTTTAGTACGTTTATATTTAATTTGATTTGATATCATTATGTGTATGTTTGAGATTTCTTTTATGAGTTGTGATAATAGCTAAATAATATTGTGTTGATTGTGTTTGTTTTGTGCAGATATGTGAAAATCTAATCATTTCGTTAAATATTTTTGTTTCCTACATGTTAGCATCGGATTGTATTTTTGTTTCTTACAAATTAGCGTCAGCTTAGCGCCAGAAAATTTTGATGGTAAAATTAATGATACAAGCCGCCGTTAAAACAATGCAATAACGAAAAATAGTCTGTCGCTGATTAGCGTCTACTCTGTACGATAACTTCTAGCGGCAAATATTTTTAACGCTTATTCAAACACAAGTTAAAATTCAACGCTAACGTCGACTCAAAATAAATTAGCAACATCCATTTTAATGTCAGAAAAAAACGACGCTATTCCGACGCTAATTTGAATTTGTGTCGGAAAATGATCCTATTAGCACCAAAAATGTACGACACTAGTAAGCCTTTTTCCCGCAGTGTGTATCGCTGAGGATGAATATTGAGGTGTGCTAGAAAATTTACAGCGGTAGAGTAGCAGACTATCATCTTAATGTTATACGAAAGTTCATCACGCAGACAGATGAAAGAAAAGAAAGCGGTGATAACTCCATAAGTTTTTACGTGAAAAACATACAAGGGAAAAACCACGGGGTCTAGCCCAGTTGCAGAAATCCACTATTGATTGATGATTTCAGAAATTTCTTGTCCCATAGACGAAAAATGGTAACTATATTTTTCAGATTACAACGTCGACTGACGGCGTTTGGTTAGTGGTAATCGAAGGTGGTTAGTGGTCGTCGATGACGGTTGGCAGAGGTCATCGGAGGTCGGCGGTCAGCGGTGGTCGACGACAGAAGTCGGCGGTGGTCGACGACAATCGACGGTGATGCTGAGTTGCAGCTCCTCCTCAAGGCCTCTGGCTCTCTCTCTAGACTTCTGCCCCTTCTCATGTGAGGGGTGGCGGTCTATTTATAGTGTTTTGGGTGAAATTAATGTAGGAATATGAACCATTTTGAACGGACGGTCCAGAGAGCTTCCCTCGATCATATAACGTTTAATGGGCATTTTAGTGTTTTAAAGATGTCAGAATTGAGTGATCTTTGACTCATTGGATTCGTCTTGTCGAGCCGCTTGATTCGACTATAAACTTGTCATATTTGGCAATCGTTTGACATCCCAAATGTATCCGGAAATCTTCTAATTGTGGTTCAATGACTTGATCTGGGCTTGATTTGACTCGGATTGGACTAGTTTTCATATCATTAGGTCCGTCTCATCGAGCCGGTCCATTGACTATAAGTTTGCTGAAATTGGTGCTCTGGATGAATTTTTTATTAATATCTTAACGTTTCTTGTTTCAAATATCATCTCAGGATCTGTGTAACGTCTCGAAATTCGTGTCGGATGAAGAAAATTTGTTGGTGTCGTATCAAATATAATATGACAATCTTAGGGTGCCGAGTTTTTGTTGCCTGGTATGCACATTTGTTTAAGTTGGTTTAAAAAATGAATCTAGCTAATTATAATTTCTATTAACTAAATCAACTTGCCCCTTTACTATTATTATTATTATTTTAATTGCAAACAATGAAAATTAGGTATTTTCGGATTTTGTTCTGGATACACGTAGCTCATATACAGATAGGACAATTGTATGATTTCTCTCTACCAAATTATAGACGAAGTTTAGAAGAGGTCAGTAAGAGCCAGGAGTAGTTCAGAAAATCTTATGGAACAAGTTTTCCCCCGAAAAGCAATTATTTATAGAGAAACTGGACTGAAAATAAAATAAATACGGAAATGCATACGTAATCGCTTATCATTAAAAACAGAGAAAAGTCTGTTTTTTTCTTTTGAAATGGCAAGTGTTTCAAATTTGGTTAAAATTAGGATACTGTAATGCACTCAAATCTTGGTGAGAGAGAAAGAGAGAGAAAATAATTTTTAATTATTTAATCTACAATATTTTGGCCACCTAAATTAGCTCTAATTATTTAAAATAGCTGCATTATATTTTCATTAAGATCAAGTTCCTTTTAATTAGGCTATTAATCCACATTCAATTTAAATTGATTAATTATTAGATATTGTGGTGATCAATATAAGGCGGCAATGTAAGTGTGTTTATGGATAATAATGCTATTAAATATAACTAATTATATCCATTCTGCTAAAATGGCTTACTATTTTATAACAGAGCTCTAATAGTTATTCTATTAAGAAAAAAAATCNCAAATACAAAACATTAATATTATCTAATTTTAGGCAGAAGTCTGAGGTGGTGAAAGCTGAAGGTGGCGGCAACCGTAGTTAGTTGGATCTACATTATAGAATGTCGCGTTGTAGCTCCCTATTATGCATCTCTAGTCTTTCTCCGGAACAGGGCCTAGGTCCCCTCTTAAGAGGGGTTTATGGTTGTTTATAAAGGCTAAATTGCAATAAAGAAAATATCACGATCAATCTTGATCAAATGGCCTACAGAGATCCTCTTGATCAGAGGGCGTTAAATGGACACTTTTGGCCCTTAATGATGTAGAGATTGAGTGATCTTAGATTAGTTGGATTCGTTTTATCAAGACACTGCTTGACTCCAAGCACATCATATTCGAAATTTGTTTAATTCTAATTATTTATGAAAAGCTTCCAAAATTGGTTTAATGGCTTTATCTGGGTTTGATTCAATTTGGATTGGACCGCTTTTGGCATTATTTGGTACGTCTCGTTGAGCCGGTCAATTTAACTGAAATTTTACTGAAATCAAAATTTGATGACTTTTAATTGAAGTTTAAACGTTTTTTTTTCTCTCAAAGTTGTCTCGAAATATGTGTCATGCATTGAGATTCATGCAGAATAATGAAAATTTCAAAAACTTTAGAATGTGTAAAATTTAAGAAAGTGTAAAATTTTTCTCAAAAATTCACGCCTCGAGATTCGTGCCATGTCCGCGCAAAAAATTTGGGTCGGAAATGCAATTGGGGTCGAAAGTGTCTGACGCTAATTGTTTGTGTTGGCCTCACCATCATATAAGGTCAAAATTATTCAGCTTTAACACACACTGCCAAAACGAAAAGGTCTATTGCGGACTTTGCATCATCTTTTGCATTATCTACCAGAAATGTTATCCAGCATCAGAATGTATCNTATTATTATTCTTATAATTTGTCATAGTTCATTGCTATTCTAAATGTGGTTTGTGAAAAAACATTAAAAAAAATTTATTTTGTCGAATAAAAAAAACAATGTTAATCAATTAGGCGGAGGTGGTGGAGGCTGAAGGTGGCGGCAGCCGTAGTTAGTTAGGGCTGTCAAAACGGTTTGTTGTTCGTGAACAGCTCGTGTTCGGCTTGTTAAAAAACTCTTGTTCGGCATGTTAATTTTATTCGATAAGTTAACGAGCTGAACACGAACTAAGATGTGTTCGTTCGTGTTCGGCTCGTTTTGGCTCGAAATACTAATTATATATTAAGTATTATTTTTAAAAAATGTAATTCACTACAAGGCTACAAAGATTTATAATCAATTAAAATATTGACTAATAAAATAGAATAAAACTTATTAAATTAGATTTAAATGATGTTTTAATATAAATAATAATATTTAAATCTTGCTCAAACTTTTATTGTCTTATGAATACATGATTAGGGTTGTTAAAATGACTCTTTGTTCGTGAACAGCTCATGTTCGGCTCGTTAAGCAAACAAGCCGAACACGAACACACTTTTTGAGCTCGAAATATAAACGAGTCGACCACGAGCTGAGCATGACTCGCTTGTGTTCGGCTCGTTTACACCCCTAGCCGTAGTTAGTTGGGTCTGCGATGCAGAATGAAGGGTTGCAGCTCCCTATAATGCAGACTGTAGTCTTTCTCTTGCACAGGATCTAGGTCCCCTATTAAGATGGGTTTATGGCTCTGTTTAAGAAGGTTGTATTATAAAAAAGAAGAAATCTGGATCACTCTTGATCGAAGTGGCTAAAGAGATCCTCTTCATCGGAGGGCGTTCCAGGACACTTTATTGTTTTAATGATGTCAGGATTTGAATTTGTTTTATCGAGACACTTTATTTGACTATAAGCACACCAAACTCGGAATTTGTTTAACATTCTAATTATTTTCGGAATGCTTCTAAAAGTGGTTTAATAACTTGATATGGTTTTGATTCAACTCTGATTGGACCTATTTTTATATCGTTAGGTCAACATTTTGCTCTTCAATACCTAGCTCAATCTGCTGTAATATAGCTAGCTCTTCAGTACCTCAACATTTTGCTTTTTATAACTAGCACAATCTCAAAAAATAGTCTTAGAAATAANACTTTTTTTTTTCTTTTTTGTTTGTAAGGTTCTGATTTTCTTAGAAATACTTTTATTTCCGACAAATTAAGAAAAAAATTTTACATACATATCACTCAGTTGTACAAATTTATAAATCTAAGATTTAAAATTTATTTTTTATATGAATGCCATCTTATTTATAGATAAACTGCTGTAATATAGCTAGCTCTTCAATACCTCAACATTTTGCTTTTTATAACTAGCGCAATCTCAAAAAATAGTCTTAGAAATAGACTAGTTAAGTTATAAAGATAAGAAGCACCATCTTTTGAAGGGAAACAAATAAAATAATCGTATTTAGATTACTTGTAAAAAGAAAGGGAAGAAAATGACATTAATAACAAATGCACAGGCAAGAAATTGAGAAAGTAAAACCGTTTTATTAATCACAACGTGGAAAAAGATTGAACAATAAATTATTTTTATAAAGATTCCAAATTCAGAAAACAGCCGTAAAAGAGACTTAATTAGAAATAAAGACAATTTTATAAGTAAAAATAAACTAATACAGGTGAAATCGAGTCAGATATCTTGCATTATACAATTTGTGAAATGAAGGAGGAATTGGTGAATTAAATGGCGATCAAATAGATGGATTAAAGTTTAGTTTGATATTCATCTTGGCAAGGGAATCTATCAAATTCCCCAAAATAATACCATGAATCATCGTAGAAAGAACCTCAAGCCTCACCAAGGTCAGTCTAGTGTTCAACGCGGCACCGACATAAATCCCCCTAGCGACTTTTTTGTTAAAGAGGTGGAGCCATGTCGGATTGTGGTAAAGTGTCTTCTGCCCAATAGCCTAGTCCCATTTTGGCAACATGAATCCTACTTAAGTGGGACAATGGCTAATAGTCGGACCAAAAGCATCGACAGAATATTGTTTAGTGGCCCAGAGATTCTTTTGAGCCGATTGAAAGCCCTCAACCAGGCCGACCGCAAGCCCTTAGCCAAATTGATAGCTTGCCCTGATTTGGTTAAGTCAATTAGCTAAACTTGGTCGACCCAAAGTCACTTATCCTAGACAATTCGATGATGAGGCAGCCAAACCCGAGATCTTTCCATACTTTTTTGTTCATTCATTCATTAATTTTTTTCATGAATTTATTTATGACTAAAATGTCATGTAACATCCTTATTCAAGCAGGGCAATTAGGTAATTGTACATTTCATTCCCTCAAGCCTATAAATAGGATGTCATTTCAACATTAAAAGGCTAATCCAATCTCTTTCATTCTCTCTCTCTCTTTCTCTCTTTGGTTTATGCACCATTTATTGGGTGTGCTTCATAAGACAATCTTGAATTTAGCATCCTAACAGATGTGGTGAGTGTAAAGTGCGCTGAAAATAAGAAGAAGGGCACAACATGGAGAAGAAACCCATATGAGAGACACAAGAAATATGGAATGCACTAGAGAATTTATTCAACAACAAATTCATGAATTGAGAGGCCAGATGATAAAGTTGATTAGAGTAATACTAGGAAGAAGGGAGCAAGTTTCTCAGGAGCAGAGCCACCAGGAGGAAGAACCTCAACCCAAGGCCGCCAATAGGTCGAGTGGCTGAGGTGAGTGTGGAGATTGGAGAGATGGCTGGGGTGATTGTGGGGGCGGGTGGTGGCGAAAGTGGGGGCTGGTGCATAGGTGGGGACAAAGGTGGTGGTTGAGGTAAGGATGGGGGTGGGTGCAGAAGCAGAGGTGGGAGTGCTGGTCGAAGTGATTTTGGAGATTTTGACAATTTTTTTGATATTTGGCGTATTTGGGTAATTTTGAAAATTTTGGGGGTATTTGANCAATTAAAGTATAATATGCAATGTTTCTCTATATTATTAAATTACGATGACTTCAGTTTCCATATATAGAAACCCTTTTATTTAACTAACCAACATCATCAAAATGCTTTTTCATACAAATTAATCACAAGCCCACTAGAAAAAAAGTTAAAATAAAAAAAAAGTTTTACATACATACCACTAAATCTTACTTAATTACATTACGAGCACCTAAACTTCAATTTTTACGTATATGCCCCTTAATGATACATGAAAAGTGGTACTCTAGCTTTTAAAAGCTAAAGTAGTACTATTTTTATGTGATATGAAAATTTTTATGAAAATTTTGAAAGGTATTAATGTAAAAAATCAAAGTTTAGCAGTTGAAAAAGAACATGGGGCAATTACATACAGACCACCTGATACTTGTTGTTTACAAATCAACCATCATCTTTCATTCATTTCTCAAATTGTCGCTCAAATAGCAAAATTCATGATAAAACTAAAAGTCATATTTTTTTTCATTTTTATAAAATTCTCAATAGTCTTACCGTGACTTGCATAAATATATATGCTCCCTAGTTCAAAAAAAAAACCTTGGTGATTAATTTCAAAATATCAATGTTTCTGGTTGTCCGTATGCAATTATCCCAATGTATGTAAATATATCACCCACAAATCCTCCCACGTTAGATACATCGGATCACTTCTCCATTTGGGGCGAAGGCTTAGCTCTCGTTCCGCCGGCGGCCCATTTAGCCTAATCCAGCTATAGGACGGCCGCCCAAATGAGCCATTCTGATCATTGGTCGGCGCCGGAAAAGAAGATCTTTCCGATTCGGAGGCCATGGAATGCTGAGAATCGTGGGTTGGAAGGTCTGATTGTGTTTTGTTTGAGCTTTTTATTAATAANGGCGCCGGAAAAGAAGATCTTTCCGATTCGGAGGCCATGGAATGCTGAGAATCGTGGGTTGGAAGGTCTGATCGTGTTTTGTTTGAGCTTTTTATTAATAAATGAGATGGCTTATTTAGTGCGNATATATATATATATATATATATATAATGTATGTATATATGTATAAGAATTATCAGGTTTCTACAACCTACACAAAATGAATACCAATCTCATAATATCATTCATCTATCCACCAGCACAACATCGAATCCATGCACAAATAAGCATTGATAACAAAAACAAATATAATTTAATAAAAACTATGCTAAATGCGTAAAAATTGATATCTTCACACATAATCTAGATACAAATAATAATGTCTCAAAAACAATATGAAAAAAGTACATAGACCTCTACAAGGCACCATCATCAGACTCATCAACATCCCCACACCCTCTACTCCCTCATCAGACTCTTCAACATCCCCACAGAACTCAGAGACCACTTGTCATGGCAATCTACAGTATGCTCCATCAGTCTTGCTAAAGTGCGTTCGACTCTCTGGTGGCTCTCACTCAATTGAAAGGATCCCATTATTCATAGTAATGACACATAGGGCAAGTTCTTCATGCTCTGATAATAATGACCTCAAACTAGCCAAAGGAGAACGGGAGTATTCAACCACAAATGCAATTCCCTTCCCCCTAGGCCGTACACCCTCCACTTATGCTTCCCCACCACCTACCTCTAAATCTCAATATCAGACTACATACTGGTAGCATGAATAGCACTACTACTGGTGGCTATCGGGATATGGCTCTTCCTTTGCCTTTGTGTGTTTACAATGTACTCGTACTCCTCATACATTATTAGAACAAATGATTAATTGTCATTTTATATTAATAGTGTAAAAAATGTAGAAATTCACTTTTTTTTACTTACACTGACATGCTGAGAGAGGTCAAAGACCCAATATTACATCCTTGGGCGCCGATGCATCCAGACATGCAACTTTGCAGTGGTGGACGACCAATCAAGCTTCTAGGCTTGCAGACAAGAAAAAATAATAAGTACCACAAAATTACATCACTGACTTATCAAGTATTTAGCAAATCTTATCGGCTTCTGGTAGTGCTCCGTGTTGGAGGACAGTTCCTCCAATAAGTGAAATACAAGTTTTCATGTATTGATAAAATGACATGTTAAAATTAAATTTTAGGTGTTAGATATTTAAATGCATACATAGGAATTGAGTGTTATCTAAATCTTATCAATTGCTATCTCTAAATAAATTTATGACTCATTAAGTCATCCGGTTGAACTTCGGTTCAACCACAATTAATCTATGTATCTTGAACTTCTTCTACTATCGATTTAATGTCTTATCTGATTTTCAAAACCTTGGCATAAAGGCAGTAACACACACTTAAAAAGATGACGTAACTAATACATAAAACAGTGAAAATACTTGGTCTGCTTTACTCTCAGTCATTCAATGTTTCTTACAGTATTATGTCAATTATCATCATTTATCAACTACTCAATATTTTGAAAAAAAAAATCTTTTTCTTACAAAACTTATGATAAACACTTGATGTTGATATAATTAATGTTATAAATGAGAGAAAAAGCAGTACATCCTATGATTTAGAATTTTAAATGAGCTGAACATTCATAAATGTAAAAGAGAAATTAAAATTGCAATAATAATAATAATAATAATGTAGATTCTTGCATATTACAATTTTAAAGTAAGAAAATAAAGGGGAATTTAAATGCATAGCGCACAATTCTTGTGTATAATTTACATATCTCAAACTTAAAATGTTATATTTACTCATATGACACCCAAATCTAATAACACTATTTATTTTTCAAAATCAAATACATCTTAATTTCATTTTCATGCATAAATTTAAAACACTAAATTGCTATAC
>JXCR01122419.1:55328-133814 GCA_002079205.1 Phalaenopsis hybrid cultivar | reverse complement strand
GATAAAAAATAAAAGATATCAGGTTACAATCTTTATATATATATATATATATATATATCTATATATATATATTATTATATTAAATCTAAATCACTCATGCGAGTCATGCCTAAGGTTCTGAAGGGTAGGAAACAAAGAGGAGAGAGAGAAATAAATTAAAAAAAGAAGAAAAACACATATAGATTGCTCTAATGGCGCAAATTGGGGTTTTTTGGGGCTTAATGATAAATTTTATATATTAAAAAGAGAGATTACAGAGATGGAAAGAAGGGAGGAGCTCCCTCTAAAGTATGGGTCTATCTTTGAGAGCTCATATAAACCGTGGTCGATCACCTGCAGTCGGCCGACCACCTGATGCCGACGTGTCCTAGCTACGAAAAACACTCTAGATCGACGGATCCAAGCAAGGAAAGGACCGAAATATCTTGTATTGTCTTTCATAAAGCAAGGGCATATTTGTAATCTTACTTTTCGCTCCTTTTACTTCTATCGACGGAGGATAATTGGCATGTATAAAAGCGTCCCTAGGCTTTCTCTTTCTCCCAACCCCCATGTAAAGGGAGCTCTCCCCTTCTCCCCACTTGTAACCCTCAAGTTTAGTAAAATAAAATAGACAAAAGTACCTGAGAGCACCTATCTTTGCTCCCAGACGAGGCCAATCTCTCTCTTTCTCTTTCCCTCTGATTTCATGCTCTATACTTTGGGTAAGATCCACATGACAGATTTGGATTCAACATTTTTGGTGTGGTGAGAGTATAATGTGCTGCAAACAAGAAGATGNATGAAAGAAAAATTACCCCACTCTAAGCATTGAAATATCCCTCCAAACTCGACGCGAAAAATGTTGTGGAGGTGTTTCCTTGCCCAACAACAACAAGCACCATGAATGGTATGTCATAAATCACCCCAATTGATATTACATCCTTGGGCGCCGATGCATCCAGACATGCAACTTTGCAATGGTGCACAGCCAATCAAGCTTCTAAGCTTGCAGACATGAAAAAAATAATAAGTACCACAAAATTACAACACTGACTTATCAAGTATTTAGCAAATCTTGTTAGTTTCTAGTAGTGCTCCGTGTGGAGGACAGTTCCTCCAAAAAGTGAAATACAAGTTTTCATGTATTAATAAAATGACATGTTAAAATTGTATTTTAGGTATTAGATATTTAAATGCATACATAGGCATTGAGTGTTGTCTAAATCTTATCAATTGCTTATGACTCATTAAGTCATCCAGCTGAACTTTGGTTCAACCTCGATTAATCTATGAATCTTGAACTTCTTCTACTATCGATTTAATGTCTTATCTAATCTTCAGAACCTTGGCAATAAGCCAGTAACACACACTTAAAAAGATGACGTAACTAATACATAAAACAGTGAAAATATTTGGTCTGCTTTACTCTCAATCATTCTATGTTTCTTACAGTATTATGTCGATTATCATTATTTATCGACTATTCAATATTTTGATTTTTTTTTTTCAAAACTTATAATAAACACTTGATGCTGATGTAATTAATGTTATAAATGAGAGAAAAAGCAGTGCATCCTATGTTTTAGAATTTTAAAAGAGCTGAACATTCAAAAATGTAAAAGAGAAATTAAAAATACAATAATAAAAATAATAATAATGTAGATTCTTGCATATTACAATTTTAAAGTAAGAAAATAAAGGGGAATTTAAATGCATAGCGCACAATTTTTATGTATAATATACATATCTCAAACTTAAAATGTTATATTTACTCATATGGCACCCAAATCTAATAACACTATTTATTTTTCAAAATCAAATACATCTTAATTTCATTTTCATTCATAAATTTAAAACACTAAATTGCTATACATATAAACATGAAAATTTAGGCGTGAGTTGTATTACTATATAAAAAGTATATGCTAGCTAGAATGTATTAAATTTGCCACAAAGAAAACATAAGGTAAGAAAAATAAAGATACATGCATGAAAAAACTTGGTAATCTGAAACGCAGGTGAAAGTCAAGATACATGTGCCATAGTATCTGTGGTACGTTGATCGAGACTCAAGTGTTCCTAACAGCCCCTCATGTCAATTCAAGCGCAGTTGGCATTTTGTTGAGAAATTAATGTAAAGAAAAACATATGAATCGACACAAATCCATAAGAATACAAAAATTTAACGAGGTTCGATAAATATGCTTACATCCTCAGGAGCAGAGCGACGATTCTTTTCAATATTCAGAAAAGATTTACAGAATTCAGGGATTTAGAATCTCGGAGTCTCAGAGACTCCCTTATGGTTACAATCATGACATATTTATAATCCTATAGTACAATATATAATTACTTAAATTATTCTTGTACCAAACTGTGGGGTGTTTCCCCCACACTCCCAGCCAACATAATGAAACTTCATCGGTTAGACAGATCGTTTCGCTCTACTCCACTTGTGGGCTCCGCTCCAATATATGTTTCGTTTATGTTATATCAATCACGCCTAACACATTTTCACGTTGATCGAGAATCACCTGTTCCTAACAGCCCCTCATGTCAAAGTGTTCCTCACAGCCCCTCATGTCAATTCATGCGCACTTGGCAGTTTCTTCAAAAGCTTACTTTATTTATTTACTTATTTATCTTTCTAAACTGAGGGCCAAGTACAACGAATTTCATTTGAACAAAAATTATTATATTTTAATGCATAAAAAAATTGTTAGAAAAAAAATAAAAAATTTCAGGTTACCATCCATATATATATTATATTAAATCTAAATCACTCATGTAGTCATGCCTAAGGTTCTGAAGGGTAGGAAACAGAGAGGAGAGAGAAGTAAATTAAAAAAAGAGGAAAAACACATAGATTGCTCTAATGGGGCAAATTGGGGTTTTTTCTGGCTCAATGAAAAATTTTATATATTAAAAAGAGAGATTACAGAGATGGAAATGAGGGAGGAGCTCCCTCTAAAGTATGGGTCTATCTTTGAGAGCCAAAAAGTTTCATTTCAAATGTTTGACCCTCTATCTATAGAAGATAAATGGTTGCTAAGATAGAAATTATATTTTTGTTCTGCTTTAATGTGGGAGTTAAAAAATATGTTGTTCTTTTTATATTTGATAATCGCTCTTAGCATCCNCGAGACTCAAGTGTTCCTAACAGCCCCTCATGTCAATTCAAGCGCAGTTGGCATTTTGTTGAGAAATTAATGCGAAGAAAAACACAGGAATCGACACAAATTGAATACAAAAATTTAATGAGGTTCGGCAAAGATGCTTACATTTTCGGAAGCAGAGCGACGATTCTTTTAAATATTCAGAAAAGATTTACAGAATTCAAGGATTTAGAATCTCAGAGTCTCAGAAACTCCCTTATGGTTACAAACATGACATATATATAATCCTATTGTACAATATGCAATTACTTAAATTATTATTGTACCAAACTGTGGGATGTTGCCCCCACACTCCCAGCCAACATAATGAAACTTTATCGATTAGACAGATCATTTCGCTCTACTCCGCTTGTGGGTTCCGCTCCAATATATGTCTCGTTTAAGGTATATGAACCACGCCTAACAAATTTTCACGTTGATCGAGACTCAAGTGTTCGTAACAGCCCCTCGTCTCAATTCATGCGCGGTAGGCATTTTCACGTTGATCGAGAGTCAACTGTTCCTAACAGCCCCTCATGTCAAAGTGTTCCCACAGCCACTGATGTCAATTCATGCGCAGTTGGCATTTTCTTCTACTTTATTTATTTACTTATTTATCTTTCTAAATTGCGGGCCAAGCCCAACGAATTTCATTTGAAAAAAATTTAATATATTGTAATGCATAAAAAATTTGTTAGAAAAAACATAAAAGATTTCAGGTTACCATCATTATATATATATTATTATATTAAATCTAAATCACTCATGTGAGTCATGCCTAAGGTTCTGAAGGGTAGCAAATAGAGAGGAGAGAGAGAATTAAATTAAAAAAAGAGGAAAAACACATATAGATTGCTCTAATGGGGCAAATTGGGGTTTTTTTGGTGCCAAATGATAAATTTTATATATTAAAAAGAGAGATTACAGAGATGAAAAGGATGGAGGAGCTCCCTCTAAAGTATGGGTCTATTTTTGAGAGCCAAAAAACTTCATTTCAAATGTTGGACCCTCTATCTATAGAAGATAAATGACTGCTAAGATAGAAATTATATTTTTGTCCTGCTTTAATGTGGGAGTTAAAAAATATGTTGTTCTTTTTATGTTTGATAATTGCTGTTAGCATCTTTTGAGGTTTATGGATTCTGGCCCGATAGATTTTTTCTTTGATCAACTAAGATGTCGTTGGTCGTTCATTCTATCTGGATGTTAGACGACCATTGTGTTTTGTTTGTTGTTCGGGTTTGAGCGTTGGGCGCAGTCGGGTGTAAATGACCGACCAGCTAGTTCTGGGCACCCAATCTAAGTTGACTGGAAGGGATAACAATGCAATTAGAAGTTCAGACAACAACTAATTGGTTGAAGAATCACATGTCTTTACTTTTTCCATCACATACTTATTTGTTGACGATCGGCCAAGATGGTCCTTATTCGGTAGACATAAGACTGTCGGACCAACCATGAGTTTTTCGGCATAGTGTTTAGGTTTTGGTTTGGTTTGTCAAAATGCTTCGAGATCTGTGCCTACCATTTTTTGGTGTACATATAAACCGTGGTCGATCACCTGCAATCGGCCGACCATCTGATGTCGACGTGTCCTAGCTACGAAAAACACTCTAGATCGACAGATCCAAGCAAGGAAAGGACCGAAATATCTTGTATTGTCTTTCATAAAGCAAGGGCATATTTGTAATCTTACTTTTCGCTCCTTTTACTTCTATCGACGGAGGATAATGGGCATATATAAAAGCGTCCCTAGGCTCTCTCTTTCTCTCAAAGCCCATGTAAAGGGAGCTCTCCCCTTCTCCCCACTTGTAACCCTCAAGTTTAATAAAATAAAATAGACAAAAGTACCCGAGAACACTTATCTTTGCTCCCAGACGAGGCCAATCTCTCTCTTTCTCTTTCCCTCTGATTTCATGTTATATACTTTGGGTACGATCCACATGACAGATTTGGATTCAACATTTTTGGTGTGGTGAGAGTGTAATGTGCTGCAAACAAGAAGATGAGTATACCAAGGAGGAGAAAAACCCAAANAAATTTAAAACACTAAATTGCTATACATATAAACATGAAAATTTAGGCGTGAGTTGTATTACTATATAAAAATTATATGCTAGCTAGAATGTAAATTTGCCACAAAGAAAGCATAAGGTAAGAAAAATAAAGATACATGCATGAAAAAACTTGGTAATCTGAAAGGCAGGTGAGTTAAGATACATGTGCCATGGTATCTGTGGTACGTTGATCGAGACTCAAGTGTTCCTAACAGCCCCTCATGTCAATTGAAGCGCAGTTGGCATTTTGTTGAAAAATTAATGCGAAGAAAAACACATGAATGGACACAAATCCATAAGAATATAAAAATTTAACGAGGTTCGGCAAAGATGTTTATGTCCTCGGGAGTAGAGCGACGATTCCTTTCAATATTCAGAAAAGATTTACAGAATTCAGGGATTCAGAATCTCGGAGTCTCAGAGACTCCCTTATGGTTACAAACATGACATATATATAATCCTATAGTATAATATATAATTATTTAAATTATTCTTGTACCAAACTGTGGAGTATAATGAAACTTCATCGATTAGACAGATCCTTCCGCTCTACTCCATTTGTGGGCTTCGCTTCAATATATATCTCGTTTATGATATATGAACCACGCCTAACACAGACTCAATTGTTCGTAACAGCCCCTCGTGTCAATTCATGCGCAGTGGGCATTTTCACGTTGAACGAGAGTCAACTGTTCCTAACAGCCTCTCATGTCAGTGTTCCCACAGCCCCTGATGCGCAGTTGGCATTTTCTTCAAAATCTTATTGAGGGCCAAGCCCAACGAATTTCATTTGAAAAAAAATTATTATATTGTAATGCATAAAAAATTTGTTAAAAAAAAATAAAAGATTTCAGGTTACCATATATATATATATATTTAAATCTAAATCACTCATGTGAGTCATGCCTAAGGTTCTGAAGGGTAGGAATCAGAGAGGAGAGAGAGAAATAAATTAAAAAAAGAGGAAAAACATGTATAGATTGCTCTAATATGGCAAATTGATGGTTTTTCCGGCTCAATGATAAATTTTATATATTAAAAAGAGAGATTACAGAGATGAAAAGAAGGGAGGAGCTCCCTCTAAAGTATGGGTCTATTTTTGAGAGCCAAAAAGCTTCATTCCAAATGTTGGACGCTCTATCTATAGAAGATAAATGGCTGCTAAGATAGAAATTATATTTTTGCCCTGCTTTAATGTGGGAGTTAAAAAAATATTTTGTTCTTTTTATATTTGATAATCGCTCTTAGCATCCTTTGAGGTTTATGGATTCTGCGCCCGATAGATTTTTTCTTTGATCAGCTAAGATGTCGTTGGTCGATTATTCTATCTGGATGCCAGACGACCATTGTGTTTTGGTTGTTGTTCGGGTTTGAGCGCTACGCGCAGTCGGGTGTAAATGACCGACCATCTAGTTCTGGGCGGCCAATCTAAGTTGACTGGCAGGGATGGCAGGGCAATTGGAAGTTCAGACAACAAGTAATTGGTTGAAGAATCACATGTCTTCACTTTTTCCATCACATACTTATTTGTTGACGGTCGGCCAAGATGGTCCTTATTCGGTCGACCTAAGACTGTTGGGCCAACCATGAGTTTTTCGGCATAGTGTTTAGGTTTTGGTTTGGTTTGTCAAGCTGCTTCGAGATCTGTGCCTACCATTTTTTGGTGTATATATAAACCGTGGTCGATCACTTGCAGTCGGCCGACCACCTGATGCCGACGAGTCCTAGTGACGAAAAATACTCTATTTCGACAGATCCAAGCAAGAAAAGGTCTGAAATATCTTGTATTGTCTTTCATAAAGCAAGGGCATATTTGTAATCTTACATTTCACTCATTTTTTACTTCTATCGATAGAGGATAATTGGCATGCATAAAAGCGTCCCTAGGCTCTCTCTTTCTCTCAACCTCCATGTAAAGGGAGCTCTCCCCTTGTCCCCACTTGTAACCCTCAAATTTAGTAAAGTAAAATGGACAAAAGTACCCGAGAACACCTATCTTTGCTCCCAGACGAGGCCAATCTCTCTCTCTCTTTCCCTCTGATTTCATGCTCTATAATTTGGGTACGATCCACATGACAGATCCGAATTCAACATTTTTGGTGTGGTGAGAGTGTAATGTGCCGCAAACAAGAAGATGAGTATACCAAGGAGGAGAAACTCCCAAAGCAGAATATATACATACATACATATATTTCTTAGCTTTTAATAAAGAAGATGAAAGAAAAAATACCCCACTCTAAGCATTGAAAAATCCCTCCAAACTCGAAGCGTAAAATGTTGTGGAGGCATTTCCTTGCCCAACAGCAACAAGCACCACGAATGGTATGTCATAAATCACCCCATTAGTGAGTCTTGGAGATTACCCAATCACCCCATTAGTGAGTCTTGGAGATTACCCAACAGGATCTACCTAAGACTTGACCAAAGGTGCAACCTGCTCATACCCACATTCCAACCGAGCAAAAGAGACGAGCAAGAAGTAATACTTGAGCCGGGCATCTAAAAATCGTTGAACCGACCGACAACCTTCTCAAGGAATGAGTTTCAAATCAACACATAAATCAATAAAAAAAAAACTAGAAAAAAAGAGATTATAGCTACTGATTTGCTAAAGAAGTTATATTTTATATATTTTTGAGTATTTTATTTTTATTGCAGCTTGGCCTCCAAGAAGTAAAAAACTCGGGATCTTTATGTATAACAGGAAAATATCACCGTCCTCGTCAGGCCAAAGGAATCTCTATTAGAAGCGAACCTGCAGTTTGCTCTCCCACTAGTCAACCAACTTCAGCCAATCGACTGCAACGATCGGCCACCAACTTCAGCCAATCGACCGCAACGATCGGCCACCAACTTCCAACCGGCCGGCGACCTCTTCGATCTCCCGATCCTGGTGAGTCCTAGCGATAGAAAACGCTCCAGATCGACAAATCTGAGCAAGGAAAAGACCGAAATACGCATTACCACACTTCTTAAATCAAGTGTATGTTTATAATCTTATTTTTTTCTCCTTTTTACTTCTATAAATAAAGGTCTTGACATGTATAAAATGGTCCTTAGGCTCTCTCTCTCTCAACTCTCATGTAAAGGGAACTCTCCCGTCTTCCCCACTTATAACTCTCTAAATTTAGTTGAATAAAAGGGCTCTTTGCCCCTTAATGGTGCAAATCTCTCTATTTCATGTGCAGATATTTAAGGAAATAAACTATGAAATTGAAAGAAAGGGAAACCCAAAACATAGGGATCAGGAGTGATTTTTTTTTTTTTAATATATAAGTGAATTTAATCATTAACACGAGTATCTCACGACTAACTCAACTAATAAGCTATATTGTCTTTTAAGGAATGAAATTTTTACAGAACATCTTGGGAGATGTGATCTGCTGCCGCTAGCAACAGCAAACCCCACGAGGCAACATCATCACGAGAATTGCAACAGAAAAAGGCTCATAGAATATTGAGAGCCAAGCGCGAGAGCCAAAAGGGACAGCTAGCAGGCATTTTCATATGAATTTAATGACATTTTAAATGTGTTGTGACTCTAAGAAATTGATATAAGATTATTCAAATAAATNGAAAAAGGCTCATAGAATATTGAGAGCCAAGCGCGAGAGCCAAAAGGGACAGCTAGCAGGCATTTTCATATGCATTTAATGACATTTTAAATGTGCTGTGACTCTAAGAAATTGATATAAGATTATTCAAATAAAAAAGATTNTATATATATATATATATATATATATATATATATATGATTATCCCATCATATCTTACCTAAGTCATTAGCATTAATGACCTCTTAAGACTGTAGTGAAGGTTGCCCTCAAGCCTAAAATTGTTTCTCGCAAACTTGAATAGGATATGATAAGACTACCACACCATAATCATTCACATGATGTTAAATGAACAAACTTTCGAGACTATATTGAAAGTTTCCCCTTTATAGAAGAATGTTTCGAAAATCATCTTTCAGTGACTTTCACTTACTTTGATGAATACCAGAATGATAGGAGTTCTTGACAATCCTTTGTCAGTCGGGTGACGTGTATCATTTAAAAATAAACTATGGGCTTGGCATTCTGGACCTCAAGAATGTGCTCATCAGAACTTCATTCCTCACAGAAGGTGTCAAACTAATATGTGCAGAAAGATTCATGAAAGCATACTGATAATTTGACATCGTAGTGTTACACAAATACCCAAAACACACTAATAATAGTGAAATAAAAGGACGAGAGATTGTAATTTTTTATGTGGAAAAAAATTTGAGAGGAAAAAAGCCAAATGGTCTAGTCTAGTCAAAATAATTCACTATGTGATTGTAAATATATATACTCACTTTTCTTTTTGAATTAAAGAGGATGAAAATACTATATTGATGATCACAAATGTACAAAAATAGTTCAACTTTAATAATCATAATTGGGCTATAAAAATATAGTTCTTTGTGATAATGACGATAATGGGTCACAACGACTGTAGTTGACTGCTACAAAAGTAGTAATCCATCACAATTTTTGTAAATTGTGGCTGTAATAATGTTAGTTTGCCATAGTAGTCGTAGTTAGAAGCCTTAGTATTAGTTGGTCATATAAGTCATAGTTGGTAACTGTATAAGCGTAAGTTGGCCACAGTGACCATAATTGGAAATTATAATAGTAATTAACCACGTAGGACATAGTTGGTCCTATAGGTTATGATTGATAGTTCTGATTAGCCACCAATGTCATAATTAGTCACATTGATCGTGGTTGGTAGTTGTATTAGTAGTTAGGCACATAGGTTGTAGTTGGTAATAGAGGCCATAGTTGGAAGTTGTAGTACTGATTAGCTATATAGAACGTAATTGATCACATAGGTCATGGTTGGTAGTTGAATTAATATTTATCCACATGGTTGTAGTTGGAACTTGTAGTAGTATTTAGTTAAGCAGGCTGTAAC
This sequence comes from Phalaenopsis hybrid cultivar, assembly GCA_002079205.1. Taxonomy (NCBI): domain Eukaryota; kingdom Viridiplantae; phylum Streptophyta; class Magnoliopsida; order Asparagales; family Orchidaceae; genus Phalaenopsis; species Phalaenopsis hybrid cultivar. Next base: position 123,679 of record JXCR01122419.1, on the reverse strand, counting down.
ATTTTACATAGGTTTTGATTAATAGCTATAGTAGTAGTTAGCCATGTAAATTATATTTGATAACATAGGTCATAGTTGGAAGCTCCAGTAGCTACATAGACCATATTTGATCACACAAGACTTTGTTAGTGACTACATCTATTTGCCACAGAAGCCATACTTAGTGACTTCAATAATGTCAGTTGGTCACAAAGACAGTATTTGAAGACTATAATATCTTCATTTAGTCATGAAAGCAATAATTAGTGACTTCAATAGCGTCAGTTGGCCACAAAGATCATAGTTGGAGACATCAATAACATCAATTGACCATGGAAGACGTAGTTGGAAAGTATAATAACTTCAATTAGTCACAAAGATTGTAGGTGGAGTTACACTAGTTGATGGCTACATCCATTCGCATGGGTTTACTACTTTACACGAGAGACATCACTTATTAGTATACAACATAAAAAGAAAACTTTAGAATTCTAAAAGAAGTCATCATATTCTAAATACAATGGTTGTAATCAGATGTCGCCAGGAGTTATCACCAGATCTTCAACACGGTGTGTTTGGGATATGTCGTTGCACAGTACTGAGGGTACTTCGTCACGTCATGTTCTGACTACTTCATTACACAATGTTTGGGGTACTTTGTTACATCGTGTTCGAGGTACTTTGTTACACCGTGTTGGGGATACTTTGTTACACCATGTTTGTGATACTTCGTGACATCATGTTCAGAGACTTTTTACACTTCATTTCACATACTTTGTTATACCTTATTCAAGATACTTTGTTAAACCACAGGGTTCATCGATGACGATGAGTAGGTTGTGGTCAACAACAATCAACTGTAGATGACGAGTGGTGGTTGTTGGCTTCGGAGGCTGGAAGTTATCGTAGAGTATTTGGTTTAGAAAAATATTGAAATTTGACCCATTCTCCCGCACCTTAGTTGAAGGAGGGGGCTAATTTATTGAAAAAAGGACATTTTGGTCATTTGGTGAATACCTCTTATAACCATCATATCAACTAACTCATAATGATCATCCTGATCATAAATTTTTTTTTTTATGATTAGATGACCTTAATGACCTCAAAATTAGGTGATTATGAACTCGTTGGATTCTGCTCTTTGAGATGCTTGATTTGACTATATGTACATCAAATTTGGAGTTCATTTGACACACCAATTCATCACTTAATGCCTCCAAAAGTGGTTTAACTGCTTGATTCAGACTTGATGAGAATTGTATTAGACTAATTTTTGTGTTATTTGGTTCGTCTTGACGAGCTGGCCAGTTTGAGTATAAGCTTGCTGAAATCGGAGCTTTGGATGGTTTTAGTTTGAATTTGTACATTTTTTTTTGCTCAAGAATACATCAAGATTTGTGTCAAATGATAAAATTTTGTGATGACTCATTATTCATTTTTGTATTATTTTGATGTCTTAAGTTTATGAATGACATGTACTTTTGCTTTTATAAAGTTGAAAATTATGACATGGTTTATATTAGTGAAAAATTAGATTAAAAAGAACTAATGGAATTCATCTCCTCATTTATCATACGATATGAATATAATTAGTCATTTCTTCAAAGCACTCAACTTTATTCAACTGCGATATGCATATTTAAGCTTCTCCCTACTCGCTATTTTCATTCACATCTTTACAGTTTCACATGAAGACAAGCTATAAAACTAACAACACAGTCAACCATGATTAATAAATAGCTCATTAATTCCAGAGAGGCTACCACGCATTCAAGAATGATCTTCACTAGTCACCTTGACCCATCCTTTTTTTGTGCTGTTTTCTGAAACATGATCTATNGAAGACAAGCTATAAAACTAACAACACAGTCAACCTTGATTAATAAATAGCTCATTAATTCCAGAGAGGCTATCTCGCATTCAAGAATGGTCTTCACTAGTCATCTTAACCCATCCTTTTTTTGTGCTGTTTTCTGAAACATGATCTACGCTTATTCATGCTCAGTTTCATTCCTTCCTTCTTTCCACTGTCACTTTAAGTCCATCCCTCATGTAAAGCGTGGTCGTCAACCTCGGCACCACCTCCTGCCCTTCCTCCACCACCACCTTATACCTCAGCAGCATCGCCGCCGCCACCATTTTCATCTGCATGTACGCAAATTTCTTCCCCACACACAATCTTGGCCCAGCATTAAACACAGCATATTTAAACGGGTTCTCCATAGTAAAAACTCCCTCCTTTAACCACCTCTCCGGCCTGAACTCCATACAATCCTTCCCCCATATCCCTTCCATCCTCCCCATAGCGTATATCAAGTATATTNCGCCATTTTCATCTGCATGTACGCAAATTTCTTCCCCACACACAATCTTGGCCCAGCATTAAACACAGCATACTTAAACGGGTTCTCCATTGTAAAAACTCCCTCCTTTAACCACCTCTCTGGCCTAAACTCCATACAATCCTTCCCCCATATCCCTTCCATCCTCCCCATAGCGTATATCAAGTATATAACCCTTCCGCCTTTCGTTATTCTCGTCCCATCCGGCAACACGTCGTCTTCCAACGCCTGCTTAAAGTCCAATGGCACCGACGGATAAAGCCTTAAAGACTCCGTCAACGCCGCTTGAAGATAATCCATCCTCTTCACCTCATCAACGGTGAACACAACCTCGTCCAATTCAAAACCCGCTGCAGCGACTCCCCTCTGCTTTATTATCGCCAATATCTCGGCGAGAATCTTGCGCTCCACGCGAGGGTGCTTGTAGAGTAACCAAAAGAACCATGCTAGCGCTACCGAGCTAGTATCTCTCCCTGCCAATATGAAGCTAATGCAAAAGTCCTTAAGAAACTTGTCAGAGAATCCTTGCTCGCTACTCATCAGCCTCGACAGCAAATCCGACCGTTCGTTAAAGCTAAGATCAANAATGCAAAAGTCCTTAAGAAACTTGTCAGAGAATCCTTGCTCGCTACTTATCAGCCTCGACAGCAAATCCGACCGTTCCTTAAAGCTAAGATCAGNAATGCAAAAGTCCTTAAGAAACTTGTCAGAGAATCCTTGCTCGCTACTTATCAGCCTCGACAGCAAATCCGATCGTTCGTTAAAGCTAAGATCAGCCTTGCGGTCTCGTACCGTTTTTTCCGCGAACTCATGTACGGAACGGATAGCAATCCTGAGCCTCCTCTCTGTCCCCACGTCCAACACCCTCATAATCTTCCAAACAGGAGGCGGCACGAGGAACCGAAAAAGGGAAAACTGCGTTGCCTCCTCAAACGCCTTCGCGAACGGAACTTCCGGTAAGTCAGCAGCGAGGCAGCCAGGGTCCACCCCGAAAGCCGCCGTGCAGATATTGTCAAACGTGAACCGCAGGAACACGTTTTGGAGATCGACGACGGTTGAATTTTCGGCTAGCCGGCGGAGCAGTGGGAGTAGCTTCTGGTACACAAGTTCACNCCGTGCAGATATTGTCAAACGTGAACCGCAGGAACACGTCTTGGAGATCGACGACGGTGGAGTTTTCGGCTAGCCGGCGGAGCAGTGGGAGTAGCTTCTGGTACACAAGTTCAAGAATGGTGTCAGCAGAGTATTCGACGAAGCGCGAGGTGTGCATCTCGGCGGTGGCGGCGCGGCGCTGGTCTCTCCACACGGCGTCATCGGCGTTGAAAATGCCGTCGCCGAGGAAATCCACGAAGCGCTCGCGGTAGTAGCGGCCTTTCGGGAAGTTGGAGAAGTTTGTCTTGAGGATATACTCGAGGTTGGAGGGGTTGGCGGTGACGATACCGTAGAAACGGCCGAACATCACGCCGCGGAAGGGGAAGGTGCCGCCTGCTTTGACGAGGGTTTGGGTGCCCCAATCGTAGACATGGTGAATGTGGACGGCAAAGGAGGGCATGTTGCCGAGGAGTGGCCATTGCATGGGACCCTTGGCTGTCAGCCATTGTATGGCTGAGCTGGAGAGAAAGAGAATGAGCATGCCGACGCCGATGTCGGCAAGCTTGAGATGAGAGAGTAGAAAGGAGATCAACGCAAGCAGAGCCATGCGTGTATTGAAATTGGAATAGGGAGTGGGGTGGCGCCAGAGTGGATTGTTTGAGCTGCACTTATATTGTTGTTTGGGAGGAACAGAAACTGCAGTTACGAGTTAGCTACCATGTTGACTCGTTAATTAATTTGGGAAATAATCTTAATGTCCCGAGCAAGTGGGAGTTGGCGAGTAAAGTAATGGAGTTTTAGCAAGTGGAGCGGCTCTGGAAACTGTTACATGGACGCAGAGGAGGCCAGAAAATAATTGATGGGTGGGATGTTGCTTTCATTCTGTTGAAGAATAATGAGTTTAGTGACCATTAATGAGGAGTTCGGGGAGGCCTGATCTTGCAGGGTATACTCTGCACTGCAATCGAGCGGGGCGTTAATCAGCAACCTTCAATAATGGGTTTCTTTAAGGAGAAAAAAATATGGGGGTTTTTTTTTTTCTTATTTTTTGGGCGTTAATAAAGTTTTTTATGTGTTTAGATTAAAATTCTAAATGAGTGAATATAGATATATATATATATATATCCTTCTAATAAATTAATGAATAAAAAACCTAATTAGTTCTTTTAGAATAATTTTAAAAATTAATGTATATCAAAATTTATATGATACATGCTCTTTTAAACATATTGAATTATATTAATAATATCTAATTATTATCTTAATTACATATTTAATATGTAGCAATAGCTATTTTTATTTTAACTACAAATCAAAATTCTATAATTTAATATGATATATATATAGGGATTACATCAATAACTTCAATGCGCTAAAATATCAGTATTGTGAGATCTCGCAATTCATGAGCTCTATTAGAATTTCATGAGGGATTTTCTTTCTTCCCTATTGCTTGAGCAGAAACCCTTGTTTTCTTCATTTTTCAACGTTTGGTGTCTTTTAAGGCTTTGTCACCTTTTTTATCTCTTAGGATTCCTCCTCTTTTCTCCCTCTATTTTCTTCTTCTTCTCCTCATTCTTGTTCTATTCGTCATCCCGACCCATCCTTTAACTTGAGGGGGCTAATTTCTTCTCATCTTACGAGCTGTTGTGATTATAATCTTTCTTATATGGTCTGTGCAGACAATAAAATTTCCTCTCATATTTGAGGTGAAGGAAGGATCAAAAGCAATGAAATCTTATGCTTGTTGGATATATTTTAGGATCAAATCATTCCAAGTCAATTTCCCAACCTGCCACTAATATCATTCCAATTATTAGAGGCAAAAATATAAATTAATATGAATAATAATTTGTTTTGGCCTTAAGGAAACAGAAGTTAATTTGTCAATTTTGCTAGATTTTTTCAAGGTCCTTGACATTTTGAATCCAATTTAAATGTTATTTCAGTCCCTAATAAAAATCTGGCTCTTAATTTTAACATTCCTGTAGATATTATATCTAACTGTAGTGAATCTACAGTTGATATTAATCATATTCTGTCTCTAGTTAGCGGGAATACTATGCCTTCTATTGTGTAGTGAGATTATCCTTCAAATGATCTTCCCTCACATGTAGTTTCTAATGATAATATTAATTTAGTTAGTAATTTTCCAAATGTGGTTATAAGTCTAGTTAGTAAGGTTCAAAATGTTAAAAAGTCATCCTTGCTCTCTTCCAACATTTTGAAAAGCTAAGAAAGAAAAATCCAAAAGAAATAATTCTTACCATTCGTCCGCTACTATAAAAAGTGCTAAAATCGACGATTTTTTAAACAACCGATGGTTTCATAACAAATTTTTATCTTGGTTATTTGTGCGCCACAAGTACACCATAAATTGTCGCTTATCAACTATTTTTTATTTTCCGACTATTTTTAGTTATTACAGGTGAAAAAAACCAGTCGGTTATAAATAAATATTAACTGACGGCTATAGTATGTCAGTTATCTTCGAACTTGCCATGTGCAGAGATTTTAATTGACGTTTTTTATTATTAAGCGAGAAAAGCAGCCGCGGGTAATAGTTTTAATAATTGACACACTCACAACCATTGATAGGCCGTCGTAACTAATCCTTTGTCCCGCGCGATATCACCTCCCTTGTGGTCTTGACCTAATTTTTTCTTGTGAACCTCGTCTTCTCCACCCAAAACCCTCNGTATTATTGTGGCGTTATTAAGACTTTATTGTGGTGTTATGTGGTGTTTTTTTGGTATTTTTGTAGTGTTTTGTGGAGTTATTGTGGTGATATTTTATTGTTATTGTGGCTAAAACAGTGTTTATTTGATAATATTATGGTATTATTGTATAGCTATTTTGATATTTTTGTGGTGTTATGATAGTGTCAATGTGGTGTTTTTTGTGGTGTTATCGTGGTATTTTTGTAGTGTTGTTGTGGTTTTATGAAGTTATTTGTTATTATTTTTATGTTTTATCGTTATTATGATATTGTTTTGTGGTATTAGGGTCGTATTTGTAATTTTTTTATTTTTTGCTTTTACTTTAGTGATTTTCATACTTAATCATGATTAAACTATTCTTTAAATATGCAATTTTGTGAGACTGAGAATGTTGATAACGATCAAATTGCAGACATATTGTTTAACACCATTATATTTAATGAAAAAGACACATATAATATATATTGTGCTTATGCACATCATGTTCGATTTTATGTTTGAAAGGACAACAATAGTTTTTAGTCAAATTCGAGGAAAGTTAAGTTGAAAAACTTTTTTATGAGGCAAAGCTGGTTTTAAGGAGTTGAGGTTCACCAAGATGGTGAAGTTCAAAAATGCAGACACAATGACTGGTTTTCCAATAATGATTCGATATAAAGTTGATGATGAAGGTGGCTGGACAATTAAAAAATTTCCAGAAAGTCATTACTATTCCTTAACGAAGCCTAGTGATAGACATCTTTTGTGTTCATGCAAAAAGATAAGCTAAATCAATACAGATGTGCTCAGATCGATAGCAGATTCAAAGATTAGTGATACATTCAACTTTTTTACTACAGAAATCGGAAGAGTAGAGAAACTTGAATTTATGAAGAGAGATTTCTTCAATTTCATTCAAAAAGAGAGGAGCTAGAATTGAAAATGGTGACACAAATTTTCTATTATAATTGTTCACAGAGAGGCAAAGTTGTGGATGATATGTTTGCATAAGACTTCTAAATTGATGAGTACATAAGGTTGATGAGTTTTTTTTGGAGTGAGAACACGTCTAGGCTTAATTATGAATGCTTTCAGGATGTCATAATTTTTATACAAATTATAGACTGAATAAATATAACTTATGTTGTATTTCTTTTGTTGGCATGAATCATCATTGACAAAATATTCTCTTTTAAGTTTGTATTTTGTTGAAAGAGACGATCGGTTCGTTCAACTAGTTATTCACAACATTTATTCGCATAATGGATGACAACATTCAATAACAACTCTTTGTTGATCGGACTCAAGCAGCTATAAAAGATTCTTTGCTACATACACGTCATAGATTATGTCAGTGGCATATCTACAAGAATTTCCTTATAAATTTCATTGTGGTGTGGGTAATAAATCAATCAATGAATTACTCTACAAATACATGAGCAAATGCGACTCTAAAGAAGAGTTCGAACAAATTTGGGTTGTCATGATTGAGAAAGGAAATTTACACGACAATGTTTGGCCATATGATTTGTACAACATTAGATATCAAAAGATTGTTTACTGCTCCCCTACCGACATGCATTTGAGAGATTGAAAATTTTGATGAATTGTTTTCATGCTGCAGATTATTGCTGGTTAAAGTTTGCCTGTTTCGATGCTCAATAAATTGGAGATGGGTAGCATTGGATGGAAAGCTTAGAACTGGATACAAGCCTTTCAAAATCTATTTACCCTGAAGCATTATAGGTCATTTGCGCTCCAAACATCGAATCTCATTCTCTGGAGAAAAAAATAGCAAGACTTGCAACAATAAGAAACGTTAAAATTTATCATTGTTTTTGGCTCTGATCTTTCTCAGTGAACTGTTTGTTAAAGATACCATTGAGATAACACTAAAATTACCTTATTGTAAGAACAAATCTACGAAATTCCTCTTCTCAAATAATTTGGCACTTCAAGCCACCTCAGCATTCTTCACATTTTCAAAGAAGTTTGATTTTTTATTGGAGAAATTCATTAATATGCTCTAGGTCCTCAATTCTATGGCATGCCTCGTTCTTAACTGAAAACTCATCCAGTCCTTGGAGAAGAGTTAGTTTCCCAGTCTCTAGCATCCAAGAAAAGTTATCAGTGCTTGGCTGAGAGCAAATACAAAAGCCTGGATATTGAGTTGCTTCTCTAGTAGCCTTTCGGCCCCTCCACCTCCATGCGTGCATGTCGTCTAGCATGAACCTTTTCTCCAAATTAAATTATAACAAGGAAGATTTACATACATAACACCCAATCCCTGTATATTTACATATCCAAAGCAGAGCCAAAAAAAGAAGGCCCGAATTAAGAGAACAGTTGCAGCGGAATCGAATGGCAAAAAAAAGAAACAAGTCAATGAATAATACAGAGTTTAGTAGTCGAAGGAAGCCAAGATGCTTTTCTCGGTTGCACGAAGCAGACAAAGAAGGGACACCAAGCGTGCCATCCAGAGGGAAATTAAGCCACATGCTTCCAAATAAAGACATCGTTGCCCAAGTAGCTGCAACGAGGAATCTGGAAAAATATTGCCATTAGAGAGAAAAAAGGGGCTGCAAAGGAGGAAACGGGGCGATAGCTCCACGAATTCAGTGGAAAAAGCCGGGAAGCTAGGAAGAAAAGGGAAAAGTGTGTGTGACGGTGGTGGAGACGGCCAAACAAGTGTGGTATATTTGATGAATAGGAAGGTTTTGTGTGGTATGTATATAAATTCTCCTTAATTTTCTATGAGAGAACTTAGCATATCGATGTTCTTTACCACTTCGTTCATGAAGTTACTTCCCACGATGATATTATTGTGAGCAATATCAATATGCATGATAATCCTGCGGATATGATGACTGAGGCGCTCCCAATAATCAAGCTTAGACTTGATTAGTATTCATTCATCATTATTAGAGTTTTGTAGAAGAGATGGACAAAATTCTATCGAAGATTAAATAATTATTTTGAATTCTTCATAAATTTGTGTCAATTTGGAGATTGCTAAATTTGTGACCCAAATTTTTGGGTCTTCCATGTCTCATGTGAAAATTATAATAAACATGCGGATTGAAACTTTAGAAGTAAATTTTGAGCTTGTAGATTGAAGCTATAGAAAGGAGTCATGAGCACACGAATCGAAGGTTCTATCATTTGATTAATCTTATAATAGTCTTTAGATTACAGTCAATGTGCTTTTACTTTATTGACTAATTTTAATTATTTTCTTTAGAGAGGAATTGCTAAAGACCATGAATACCAAATTTTCTTTGAACAAGCCAACTCACTTTTCTCTTGTTTGGTTATATGTTAGCAAAAACTTTTCATTTGTAATTTCATAGTTGATATAATGAATTTTTCTCCTCTGCTCGTGGGTTTTTTCATCTTGAGGTTTTCAAGTAACTATCGTATGTTCTTTCGTTTGCTTATTATTGTTGCTTGTATGGATTCAATATCAAGTTATAACAAGTAATTCACCTATCACGATGCACTTACTAAATATGAATAGTTTATTTAGTGACATTTAACTCCTAAATGCTTAAATGAAATTCAAATTTTGTCAATCAGTAAGGACGATTTTATCAAGAGTAACACCCTCAGTCTTTAAAGTTATAACAAATAAGGACGATTTGTCAATCAAAAAGAAAAATATAAAATAGAGAGACACAAAAGTTTGAGCCTGTAAAGTTGTTTTATGTCCTCAGGGACATCAACTTTAAACTTCTGTTATGAAATTTAACGCGGAATAAAACAGGAATCGACACAAACTAGAAGAACACGGAGATTTAACGAGGTTCGGCAAAGAATTGCCTACGTCCTCGGGAGCGAGCGGCGGTTTCACTATTTCAGAGGAGTTCAAATACATCCCATAGGGTTTCACATATAAATAGACATATACTAACCCTCGGATAAAATTACAATCACGCCCTCGCTCCTCCAAACCCCCTTTATTCCAAGAGACACTCCTTTTCACCAGGAGACACGCCTCTTCAAAAGAAACTCCAACTCCCTAGATATGAGCCATATCTAACAATTCTCCACCTTGGCGAATATCCAACACCTTAGGAGATATGCATCACCCGGTATATGCGCCTACCAAACAAATCTCCACCTTAGTGAATATTCAGCCCCTTTAGAAGAAAAAATCTCATGGAGTCTCTTTATACCAAAGTGGGTTGGGCAACCAAACCATCTAACCTGGCTTGGTCAAAGTTCCTGTTGCATTTTCACCATATGATTCAACAGAGCGATCTCCACCTGCAACTGTACTCCCTATCAGTTTATAGATGTTACCTACAGTGATCTTTCCTTTCATCACAGTCAGTGCACCCTTAACAATTTCGATGGTTTCCCTATCCTCATCTGCCTTAGGAATGAAACCATTTCTGTGTAGAGTGCCCAAGGAAATCAAATTCTTCTTCAACTCTGGAACATGTCTGACATCACATAATGTTATAGCAGTATCATCATACATCTTAATTCTGACTTTACCAATACCAGCAATATTGCAACGTCTATTATCACCCAAATAGACTGAACCAGAATCAGATAACCTGTATGAAGTGAACCACTCCTTGTTAGGTGTCATGTGATAAGAACATCCTGAATCAAGAATCCATCCATCCTTTAACTGAGTTGTTGTAACTGAAAGCGCATCACCATCACTGTAATCTGTAATATCACTCTGCACCATATTCACAGACCTGGAAGATACATCACGAGTCTTCTTCTTGAGCATTGGACAATCTCTCTTCATATGTCCCTGTTCCTTGCACTTAAAGCAACGAATCTTCTTGCCTTTAGGCTTTGACCTGGAACTTTGCCTTCCAGAATTCTCCTTCTCCTCCTTACTTTCACGATCCTGATTACCCTTGGCATATAAACAATTACCATGAGAGCTTTCCTCTGCATTCTGCTTCCGCTGGTTGTGAGCCAACAATGCTGCAGTAATCTCATCAATTTTAATTGTTTCTTTCCCATATGTAAGAGTAGTCACCAGATGTTCATAAGAAGTAGGCAATGAACACAAAAGAATCATTGCTCGGTCTTCATCCTCAATATTCACATCAAGCCGTGCCAGATCCGTGATTATTTGATTGAAGACATTCAAGTGCTGAACCAAATCAGTGTCTGCCTGCATCTTCAGCCCATACAACCTTTGCTTCAGATACAATTTATTCGTCAAAGATTTGGACATAAATTGAGATTCCAATTTCTTCCATACTTCTCCTGGAGATTTCAGATTCATAACATGATACATAATCTCATCTGCGAGACATAAACGTATGGTACCTGCCGCTCGAAGTTGTAACTCTTCCCAATCTTCATCTTCCATATTATCAGGTTTCGTAACCCGCAAAGCCTTCAAAATTCCCTGTTGTGCCAACAAATCTTTTACCCTTGTTTGCCACAATCCGAAGTTCCCGGTTCCATCGAACTTCACTATCTCGAATTTTGCTCCAGACATTGCTATTTGAAATTTAATCCTGCACCGTATTTTCTTGCCTTGCTTCGAAAAACAAAAGAAAATACTCCGCAAATAAATTCAAAGAAACCTGAAATTTTCCTTGTCAAATGCAACAACTATCCCGCGATTCTCCTGTGATTCGTGAATCAAATTTTCCCACGAAGCACTTTCCCTGTTCGTACCAGTACCTCGGCCAATTGCTGTTTCTGCGAGCCACGAATCCCTTCGCACCTGTTCGAGGAATACCTCCACGAAACTCCTGTTCACGAAATAATTGTGCCTGCTCGACTCCTGCACCCTGCCGAACTCCACCTGTCGCAAAATCTCCTGCGACGAACCGGCAAATTTAACTGGTCGAATTCCTCAGATTTTCCGCAAAACAAGGCTCCTGTTCGCGGTGGACAACCTCTGTTTCCCACGGATTGTTGAACTCAAACTCCTCTGCGCGCAGCCTTTACCGGAAGGTAATAATGGAGGGGAATTTCTTTAATTACTCCTCCGCTCCTTCTTCCTTTCTGTCGCTGCCTTCCTGCTCCCTTTCCAATTATGCAGCAGACTTGCGCAGCCTTCAGCGGAGCCAAAAATGGAAGTGCAGCCGAATCCCTTGCTCCTTTGCAGCAGCCTTCAGCGGAGCCAAAAAAATGGAAGGAATATAGAAATCAAAGATTCTTTTATTCCCCCTCCTTCGCTTCTCCTTTCCCTTCCTGACCCGCCGCTCCTTTCCTGTTCTGCCAGCGATGCCTGCTCCTGCCCCGATCGCAGCCTGTCGCCGAGCAACGGCTTCTCCGCAGAAGCCAAAATTTCCGCGATCCTCTCGCCTTCGGCTCCGCTGTCTCCCGCGATTCCTTCTCCCGAACCGCTTCCCGAACAGCCTTCCGAACACCGAACTGCCGAACAACAGATCGCGATCCTCCTGCAAAACGCCCGAACTTCGTTCTTGCGCCGATGAAATTTTTTTTCCCCTTGAACTTGTCTCTGATACCACTTGTTATGAAATTTAACGCGGAATAAAACAGGAATCGACACAAACTAGAAGAACACGGAGATTTAACGAGGTTCGGCAAAGAATTGCCTACGTCCTCGAGAGCGAGCGGCGGTTTCACTATTTCAGAGGAGTTCAAATACATCCCATAGGGTTTCACATATAAATAGACATATACTAACCCTCGGATAAAATTACAATCACGCCCTCGCTCCTCCCAACCCCCTTTATTCCAAGAGACACTCCTTTTCACCAGGAGACACGCCTCTTCAAAAGAAACTCCAACTCCCTAGATATGAGTCATATCTAACAACTTCCACCTCCTACTTTTCTCTTTCACATCAAGCTTTATTTTGTGTAAAATGGCATCATAAGACACAAAAGAATTTCAAAAAATCTTGGAATTCCTCTCAGTAACATGAGCAACAAGTAGAAGAAATTTTTGAAAATCTTGCAAAGTGAAATCATCACTATGAGCAAGCACCCGATTCATGAAACACCACAAGTGAAAAAATTCACAAGTGATGCAATTTTGAGTAAAAAGAAAGAGAAATGGAAGTCAAAAAATAGGTATAAATGAGTCTTCTGGTTTTTATTGAAGAGAATACATCGAGTGCCAACTAACATAGTCCTAGCAACAAAAAATAACTTTTGTTTTAAGCCCTCTTACGAGCATTTTTCATGCAAAAGAGGCAAATTTAAAAGAATAAACTTTGAACCATAGGAAAGAATACCAGTTTTCAATACGCAGAACTTTATATAAATATAAATAAGTGTATTGAAGCAAGAAATAGTTTTTACTTCAAAGGAGGAGGTACTCACCACAGCACTCACACCCCACTATCTCATTAAGAAGCTTCCACTTTTGCTCTCTGCTGTCCTTGGTTCCTTCTTTAATACCACAGAGAATAAACTTTCAAGTTCCACCTAATAAGCTGACGAGAAGTCAAACTAGGATGACAGACAACAATGAATTTTTTTTGGGGGGAAAAACAGAACAAATTTACTGTTAAGGTATTAAAATAATAGTTATTATAAAAACTACTTTTATTTTCTCTTTTGTTTGATCATGACAGAAGAACAGAACCAAATTTTCTGTTACATAATTTACCGCACATTTAGATCCCTTCTAGCATAGAAATTTATCTGAGACTGAATAAATTTCTACTGAAGATCGAGCTTTATTGTCAAATAAACTACTAAAACAATTTAAGTATCTTCAAATAAAAATTTCTACATTTTCAGAAACAATTGTACATAAATATAGAAAAATATTCATGAATTAACTCTTGTAGTAAAAATATAAACTTCCATCTGCATTTCAAATTTAATTCAGAAAGTACAAGAAAGAATCCATAAATCTTTTCATTTTAGGAATTCAACCGAATTTCTAAGAGANATTTCACATACTTTGTTATACCTTATTCAGGATACTTTGTTAAACCACAGGGTTCATCAATGACGACGAGTAGGTTGTAGTCAACAACAATCAACTGTAGATGATGAGTGGTGGTTGTTGGCTACAGAGGCTGAAAGTTATCGTAGAGTATTTGGTTTAGAACAATACTGAAATTTGACCCATTCTCCTGCTCCTTAGTTGAAGAGAGGGGATCAATTTATTGAAAAAAGACATTTTAGTCATTCGGTGAATACCTCTTATAACCATCATATCAACTAACTCATAATGATCATTCTGATCATAAAATATTTTTTTATAATTAGATGACCTTAATGACCTCAAAATTAGATGATTATGAGCTCGTTAGATTCTGCTCTTTGAGATGCTTGATTTGACTATATGTACATCAAATTTGGAGTTCATTTGACACACCAATTCATCACTTAATGCCTCCAAAAGTGATTTAACTGCTTGATTCAAACTTGATGGGATTTGTATTAGATTAATTTTTGTATTATTTGGTTCATCTTGACGAGCTGGCCAGATCGAGTATAAGCTTGCTGAAATCGGAGCTTGGATGGTTTTAGTTTGAATTTGGATTTTTTTTTCTTTTTTGCTCAAGAATGCATCAAGATTTGTGTCAAATGATAAAATTTTGTGACGGCGCATTATTCATTTTTGTAATATTTTGATGTCTCAAGTTTATGAATGACATGTACTTTTGCTTTTATAAAATTGAAAATTATGACATTGTTTATATTAGTGAAAAATTAGATTAAAAAGAACTAATGTAATTCATCTCCTCAGTCCTCATTTATCATACGATATGCATATAATTAGTCATTTCTTCAAAGCACTCAACTTTATTCAACTGCGATATGCATATTTAAGCTTCTCCCTACTCTCGCTATTTTCATTCACATCTTTACAGTTTCACATGAAGACAAGCTATAAAACTAACAACACAGTCAACCTTGATTAATAAATAGCTCATTAATTCCAGAGAGGCTACCTCGCATTCAAGAATGATCTTCACTAGTCATCTTGACCCATCCTTTTTTTGTGCTGTTTTCTGAAACATGATCTACGCTTATTCATGCTCAGTTTCATTCCTTCCTTCTTTCCACTGTCACTTTAAGTCCATCCCTCATGTAAAGCGTGGTCGTCAACCTCGGCACCACCTCCTGCCCTTCCTCCACCACCACCTTATACCTCAGCAGCATCGCCGCCGACACCATTTTCATCTGCATGTACGCAAATTTCTTCCCCACACACAATCTTGGCCCAGCATTAAACACAGCATACTTAAACGGGTTCTCCATTGTAAAAACTCCCTCCTTTAACCACCTCTCCGGCCTAAACTCCATACAATCCTTCCCCCATATCCCTTCCATCCTCCCCATAGCGTATATCAAGTATATAACCCTTCCGCCTTTCCTTATCCTCGTCCCATCCGGCAACACGTCGTCTTCCAACGCCTGCTTAAAGTCCAATGGCACCGACGGATAAAGCCTTAAAGACTCCGTCAACGCCGCTTGAAGATAATCCATCCTCTTCACCTCATCAACGGTGAACACAACCTCGTCCAATTCAAAACCCGCTGCAGCGACTCCCCTCTGCTTTATTATCGCCAATATCTCGGCGAGAATCTTGCGCTCCACGCGAGGGTGCTTGTAGAGTAACCAAAAGAACCATGCTAGCGCTACCGAGCTAGTATCTCTCCCTGCCAATATGAAGCTAATGCAAAAGTCCTTAAGAAACTTGTCAGAGAATCCTTGCTCGCTACTCATCAGCCTCGACAGCAAATCCGACCGTTCGTTAAAGCTAAGATCAACCTTGCGGTCTCGTACCGTTTTTTCCGCGAACTCATGCACGGAACGGATAGCAATCCTGAGCCTCCTCTCTGTCCCCACGTCCAACACCCTCATAATCTTCCAAACAGGAGGTGGCACGAGGAACCGAAAAAGGGAAAACTGCGTTGCCTCCTCAAACGCCTTCGCGAACGGAACTTCCGGTAAGTCAGCAGCGAGGCAGCCAGGGTCCACCCCGAATGCCGCCGTGCAGATATTGTCAAACGTGAACCGCAGGAACACGTCTTGGAGATCGACGATGGTGGAGTTTTCGGCTAGCCGGCGGAGCAGTGGGAGTAGCTTCTGGTACACAAGTTCACGAATGGTGTCAGCAGAGTATTCGACGAAGCGCGAGGTGTGCATCTCGGCGGTGGCGGCGCGGCGCTGGTCTCTCCACACAGCGTCATCGGCGTTGAAAATGCCGTCGCCGAGGAAATCCACAAAGCGCTCGCGGTAGTAGCGGCCTTTCGGGAAGTTGGAGAAGTTTGTTTTGAGGATATACTCGAGGTTGGAGGGGTCGGCGGTGACGACACCGTAGAAACGGGCGAACATCACGCCGCGGAAGGGGAAGGTGCCGCCTGCTTTGACGAGGGTTTGGGTGCCCCAATCGTAGACATGGTGAATGTGGACGGCAAAGGAGGGCATGTTGCCGAGGAGTGGCCATTGCATGGGACCCTTGGCTGTCAGCCATTGTATGGCTGAGCTGGAGAGAAAGAGAATGAGCATGCCGACGCCGATGTCGGCAAGCTTGAGATGAGAGAGTAGAAAGGAGATCAACGCAAGCAGAGCCATGCGTGTATTGAAATTGGAATAGGGAGTGGGGTGGCGCCAGAGTGGATTGTTTGAGCTGCACTTATATTGTTGTTTGGGAGGAACAGAAACTGCAGTTACGAGTTAGCTACCATGTTGACTCGTTAATTAATTTGGGAAATAATCTTAATGTCCCGAGCAAGTGGGAGTTGGCGAGTAAAGTAATGGAGTTTTAGCAAGTGGAGCGGCTCTGGAAACTGTTACATGGACGCAGAGGAGGCCAGAAAATAATTGATGGGTGGGATGTTGCTTTCATTCTGTTGAAGAATAATGAGTTTAGTGACCATTAATGAGGAGTTCGGGGAGGCCTGATCTTGCAGGGTATACTCTGCACTGCAATCGAGCGGGGCGTTAATCAGCAACCTTCAATAATGGGTTTCTTTAAGGAGAAAAAAATATGGGGGTTTTTTTTTTTCTTATTTTTTGGGCGTTAATAAAGTTTTTTATGTGTTTAGATTAAAATTCTAAATGAGTGAATATAGATATATATATATATATATCCTTCTAATAAATTAATGAATAAAAAACCTAATTAGTTCTTTTAGAATAATTTTAAAAATTAATGTATATCAAAATTTATATGATACATGCTCTTTTAAACATATTGAATTATATTAATAATATCTAATTATTATCTTAATTACATATTTAATATGTAGCAATAGCTATTTTTATTTTAACTACAAATCAAAATTCTATAATTTAATAGGATATATATATATATATATATATATATATATATATATATATATATAGGGATTACATCAATAACTTCAATGCGCTAAAATATCAATATTGAGAGATCACGCAATTCATGAGCTCTATTAGAATTTCATGAGGGATTTTCTTTCTTCCCTATTGCTTGAGCAGACCCTTGTTTTCTTCATTTTTCAACGTTTGGTGTCTTTAAGGCTTTGTCACCTTTTTATCTATTAGGATTCCTCCTCTTTTCTCCCTCTATTTTCTTCTTCTTCTTCTCATTCTTGTTCTATTCGTCATCCCGACCCATCCTTTAACTTGAGGGGGTTAATTTCTTCTCTTCTTACGAGCTGTTGTGAGTATAATCTTTCTTATGTGGTCTGTGCTGACGATAAAATTTCCTTCACAGATTTGAGGTGAAGGAAGGATCAAAAGCATTGAAATCTTATGCTTGTTGGATATATTTTAGGATCAAGTAATTCTAAGTCAATTTCCCAACAAGCCACTAATATCATTCCAATTATTAGAGGCAAAAATATAAATTAATATGAACAATAATTTGTTTTGGCCTTAAGGAAACAGAAGTTAATTTGTCAATTTTGCTAGATTTTTTCAAGGTCCTAGACATTTTGAATTCAATTTAAGTGTTATTTCAGTTCCTAATAAAAATCTGGCTCTTAATTTTAACATTCCTGTAGATATTATATCTAACTGTAGTGAATCTACAGTTGATATTAATTATATTCTGTCTCTAGTTAACGGGAATACTATGCCTTCTATTGTGTGGTTAGATTATCCTTCAAATGATCTTCCCTCACATGTAGTTTCTAATGATACTATTAATTTAGTTAGTAATTTTCCTAATGTGGTTATCAGTCTAGTTAGCAAGGTTCAAAATGTTAAAGAATCATCCTTGCTCTCTTCCAACATTTTTGAAAGCTAAGAAAGAAAAATCCAAAAGAAATAATTCTTACCATTCGTCCGCTACAGAAAAAAGTGCTAAAATAGACCATTTTTTATATGTCAAAAATATTTTTATAATAACCAATGGTTTGGTAACAACTTTTTATCTTGGTTATTTGTGACGCCACAAGTACACCATAAATCGTCGCTTATCAACTATATTTTTTTTTCCGACTATTTTTAGTTATTACAGGCGAAAAAAACCAGTCGGTTATAAATAAATATTAACTGACGGCTATAGTATGTCAGTTATCTTCGAACATGCCATGTGCTGAGGTTTTAAGTGACGTTTTTTATTATTAAGCGAGAAAAGCAGCCGGCGGTAATTGTTTTAATAATTGACACACTCACTGCCATTGATAGGCCATCGTAACTAATCCTTTGTCCCGCCCGATATCACCTACCTTGTGGTCTTGCCCTAACTTTTCTCGTGACTCTCGTCTTCTCCACCCAAAACCCTCGCCTCTCCTTGAAACTCTCTGCTCAAAGCCCTCATCTTCTCCCCGAAACTATCGTCTTCGTCCCCAAATCCCCTGCGATACAGTCAAAATAGGAGCTAGTTGGGAATGCAGCTGCGAGATCATGGCTTCTCTTTCCACTCCTCTGCTACCTCAAAAAACCAAGGAAGGTAAATTGTTATCTTTATTTTAATTTTTATTTTCTTTTGCTTTGAAGAATGACTTTAGGGTTTATGATTTAGCAACTAGGAGGTTTGCCAAAAATTTTCCCGTTTTAGTTGAATTACATCTAGGGTTGTGAGTTTAGCTCAAACATCGTTAATCACTCAAAGATTGATTTGAAATTTGGTTTGGATCGAGATCGGATCAAAACAAATGAGTCGATCTATTAGCAAAAAATTTGGATTGAATTTTTTTAACCAATTTTGAGCCTACACAGCTCTGCTCGAAATTGGATCATTGACAACATATGACTGTGAATTTAGCTCAAAGGTTGTTAATCGCTCAAAAAATTGATTCAAATTTTGAATCAGATTGAGATCGGATTGAAATAAAGGAGCCGAGCTACGAGAAAAAATTGAATCAAATTTTCTTTTAGCCAATTTTGAGCGACCCCAGCCTAGTTCGAAATAGGATCATCAACAACTCTAATTACATCAAGAAAAAAGCTTTAAACACATATGATTTTGCTTTTTTTATGGATTCTTTTATTAGACATTTAGAGGAGGTTGCGCCTTGGTGTATGCTTTTTGCCGGTGATATCCTTCTTATTGATAAGATTAGAGAAAGATTTTAGGAAAACTTAAATTATGGAGGCCGATATTGAAGTTAAAAGTCTTTCGTTTGAGCAGATTTAGAACTGAATACTTAAATGTAATTTTAGTAGTAGTAACTCTAGTGACAGAGTTGTAATTACGAGTGATCAAATCATTGAGAAAGGTGTGAATGTTCTATATATCTTTGGTCGCTTGTTCAAATTGATGGTGATATAGACAACGAAGTGATTAATTAGTAGATTTCAAGTTGTTTGGTTGGAATTCACATCATCTCAGCAAGAATTCAGATTGTCTAACATTGCAAGCAGCTAAAGCAGTGCTTGAATGGAGTCCCCTCGGGTTGACAAACATCACAAGCAATGAGTTGGGTGCTCAAGCCCCCAACAAGTGAGCCCAAGTTCCTATAGGTCATGCCCGCAATTCAAACAACCTCATACAGAGAGGAGGGCACAAAGCACCCACCATGGGAGCAAAAGGGCCCATAGACCTTGTTGTGCCTCTCTACGAGGAGCAGAATAGAGGGATGGGCGCTCAAGCGCCATTTTAAGCGCTTTTGTGTCCAATCCTCCCAAAAGGGCTTGCCTCTTTACATTTTTTTTCTCCTAGGTGAGTGCAACTTTGTGTGGATGGCATTTTATGGACCTTCGAGCTACCGACAACCATCCATGAATGAAACAAGGCTCCTGTATCATTAGGGTGGACACCGGGGGCGCACCATATCAGCTAAAAATTGTTGCCCATAGCTGGTACGGCCTCAACTATTTTTAGCAAGAAAAAAACTAGGAAATATTATGTGTCGTTAAAATAAGAGCCTGTAAATCAAGATGAACATTCTAGAGGCTTTAATTTGGGGATTTTGGTGCCAAAAGGCATCCTGGACCCTCGCACCGGTAGAATGGTCTAAAACCCAACTTTTTTTCAAAATGTGTATCGTGGAATTTGATGACTCCCCTCGACTACGGAGATAAGCATTAGCACGCCCCATATCTGGACTAACATTATCCGACGATGAATTTACCTGGGTAGGGGTAAATTGAAACTGATCCTAGTTTTGTGTCCAAGACACGTACCGATTGATATGACTAGATGCCTTGAATTATGGGAAGCTGAAAAAACTCCCTTAGAGTTCAAGCAGACACCCCACACATATGATATCAAAAAAATTGATGCCAACAACAAGCACCAAGAGCTTGGAATATTAGAATTGATAAGTATTTCAAATAAATTAAATCTAATTAAATGTCCATATGAGCATACACTTTATGTTAAAGTTAAATAAAAAGATATTTTAGTTGTGTGATTGTATGAGGGTGACTTGATTTTTGCAAGTAATAATCTAAAAATGCTTGAGAAATTCAAGGAAGAAATGCCAAAAAATTTTGAAATGGTAAAGAATTGGCTTATGATTGACTATCTCGTCATTGAAGTGAGGTCAGAAGAATCATGCATCTTTATTACTTATGAAGGCTATGCTACACAAATACTTAAGAAGTTTAAAACTCTAGTATTGTTGGAATACCAATGTAATATGGAGTCAAATTATCTAAAAATATTAAAGAAGGAGAAAAGAAATATCCAACTCTTTATAAATGTCTTGTCGGAAGTCTACGNTTGACAACATATGACTGTGAATTTAGCTCAAAGTTTGTTAATCGCTCAAAAAATTGATTCAAATTTTGGATCGGATAGAGATCAGATCGAAATAAAGGAGCCGAGCTACGAGCAAAAAATTTGAATCGAATTTTCTTTTAGCCAATTTTGAGCGACCCCAGCCTAGTTCGAAATAGGATCATCAACAACTCTAATTACATCAAGAAAAAAGCTTTAAACACATATGATTTTGCTTTTTTTATGGATGCTTTTATTAGACATTTAGAGGAGGTTGCGCCTTGGTGTATGCTTTTTGCCGGTGATATTCTTCTTATGGATAAGATTAGAGAAAGACTTTAGTAAAAACTTAAATTATGGAGGCCGATATTGAAGTTTAAAGTCTTTCGTTTGCAGATTTAGAACTGAATACTTAAATGTAATTTTAGTAGTAGTAACTCTAGTGACAGAGTTGTAATTACAAGTGATCAAATCATTGAGAAAGGTGTGAATGTTCTAGATATCTTTGGTCGCTTGTTCAAATTGATGGTGATATAGACGGGGAAGTGATTAATTAGTAGATTTCAAGTTGTTTGGTTGGAATTCACATCATCTCAACAAGAATTCAGATTGTCTAACATTGCAAGAAGCTAAAACAGTGCTTGAATGGAGTCCCATCGGGTTGACAAACATCACAAGCAATGAGTTGGGTGCTCAAACCCCCAACAAGTGAGCCCAAGTGCCTATAGGCCATGTCCGCAATTCAAACAACCTCATACAGAGAGGTGGGCACAAAAGCACCCACCATGGGAGCAAAATGGCCCATAGACCTTGTTATGCCTCTCTTGGAGGAGCAGAATAGAGGGATGGGCGCTCAAGCGCCATTTTAAGCGCTTTTGTGTCCAATCCTCCCAAAAGGGCTTGCCTCTTTACATTTTTTTTCCTAGGTGCGTGCAACTTTGTGTGGATGGCATTTTATGGACCTTTGGGCCATCGACAACCATCCATGAATGAAACTAGGCTTCCTTATCATTAGGGTGGACACCGGCGGCGCACCATATCGGGTAAAAATCGTTGCCCAAAGCTGGTACGGCCTCAACTTTTTTTAGTAAGAAAAAAACTAGGAAATATCATGTGTCATTAAAATAAGAGCCTGTAAATCAAGATGAACATTCTAGAGGCTTTAATTTATGGATTTTGGTGCCAAAAGGCATCATGGACCCCCGCACCAGTAGAATGGTCTAAAACCCAACTTTTTTTCAAAATGTGTGTCAGGGAATTTGATGACTCTCCTAGACTACGGAGATAAGCATTAGACACTCCCCGTATCTGGACTAACACTATCCGACGATGAATTTACCCGTGTAGGGCTAAATTGAAATTGATCCTAGTTTTGTGTCCAAGACACGTACCGATTGATGGGACTAGATGTCTTGAATTACGGGAAGCTGAAAAAACTCCCTTAGAGTTCAAGCAGACACCCCACATATACGATATAAAAAAAATTGATGCCAACAACAAGCACCAAGAGCTTGGAATATTAGAATTGATAAGTATTTCAAATAAAATAAATCTCATTAAATGTCCATATGAGCATACACTTTATGTTAAAGTTAAAGAAAGAAGATATTTTAGTTGTGTGATTGTATGAGGGTGACTTGATTTTTGCAAATAATAATCTAAAAATGCTTGAGAAATTCAAGGAAGAAATGCCAAAAAAATTGAAATGATAAAGAATTGGCTTATGGTTGATTGTCTCGTCATTGAAGTGAGGTAAGAAGAATCATGCATTTTTATTACTTATGAAGGCTATCCCACACAAATACTTAAGAAGTTTTAAACTCTAAAATTGTTGGAATACCAATGTAATATGGAGTCAAATTATCTAAAAATATTAAAGAAGGAGAACAGAAATATCCAACTCTTTATAAATGTCTTGTCAGAAGTCTACTCTACTTACTTGAATAAGCTAGGACAAGTATTACTTAACTAGTTAGAGTAATCAGTCGCTACATGTAAGCTTCAATGCTAACTCATTTCAAGATTGATAAGAGAATATTTCAATATATAAAGATACAATCAACTATGATTTACTTTACTCTTTTTTCAACAAATATAAAATTGTTGGATACAATGATAACAACTACGGTGGAAATCTAGATGATAAAAGAGTACCACCAGATTTGTGTTCTTTATGGGACATGCTGCTACCTGAGTATCGAAGAAGCAACCTATTGTTACACTCTCAACTTGTGAAGTTGAATATGTTGTAGCTACTTCATGCCTTTATTATGCAATTTGGCTAGTGAATTCATTAAAAGAATTACAGTTTCCACAGGAGATGCCCATCGAGATATATATTGATAATAAATCAGGGCTTGCATTGGCAAAGAATCATGTCTTCCACAATAAAAGCAAGCACAATGATGCTCTTTATTACTATATAAGAGAATGTGTTGCGAAAAAAAAGAAGTGGAGTTGAAGTAAGTGATGTCTTAAGTTTAAGGGGTGAACATATTTACTAAGTCACTAAAGCAAGAAACGTTTTTTTTGAGTTCTGAAGCATCCTTTGAGTTACAAATCAAGTGTAAGGTTAAGAAAAATAAACTTGTCCTATGTTAGAAATAAAATGTTTTGAATAATTGAACTTGTTAAAAAAGTGATATGTTGAAAGGTCAATATTATGTGAGACTTGTATTGCAAATGTGTATGATAGGTGTGGTAGATTAAGGATCTGTTTGGGGCAGCTGCAGCTTATCAATAAGTTATTGTAGCTTAGCTGCCCTAGAAAGCTGTTGTAGATAAAATGACTGGTTATTTGTTTTCTGCAATTTGAAATAACTATTTCTGAACAAATAATTATTCTGCCTTTGTTTGGTAATGTTGTTTGTAACAGAACTATCCTATCAATATATTTGATACTTCATAAGCAAAAATTCACTTCAAATTGGTACAAAAATTCAGATAAACACATCACTTAATAGTGGGTATCAAGTATGCTTAAAAAAGAAAAAAAAAAACTATTGAAATTACAATTAGTAACATGACAATATTGATTTTATAATGCAGACAGCACACATCACGAGCAACACCATTATTTAGAGATGTTATCCATTTATGATCACTGTCAGCAGTGAAATCTACAGGATTGTCTGCCCATCGGAAGAACTCACACTTCTCCGGACTATTTGCCCACTGCGGACACGAGCAACACCAATGAATATTTCACAACAAAATGACAACAAACCTTGTAAAAAAAAAGGTTCTTGGTTGTCTTTAACCCACGTAGACTAAGCCCACGTGTGCCCCATCATTGTACCTCACAACCCATCCAAAAGAAAAATAAATGAAATGCAAATAAAAAAAAAATTCTACAAATAGCATAAAAAACCCAAACAATCAATATCAAATATAGTAGGAATGAAAATAAAAAGTAACTATACAAAATAATCAACTGAAATTTGATAAATGAAGTAAGAAAATTCATTTTTGTGCGAGCGAGAGGTCACAAAGAACTCAATATATCACCCAACCAATCTTTTACTATGAATCTCTCACTATAAGAACACAACATGTATTGTAAAATAATGATTTTTGATTACCTTTAACCCACTTAACATAAAACTCATTATTATCACACATGCATATCATCCAGAAGTATCGTGAAAGCCAGATATTGTGCTGGGTACTATCAGCATTCTGCAGATAAATGGCGAATATATANATATATATATATATATATATATATATATATATATATATATATATATATATATATATATATATATAATCCTTTCAATTAAATGCACAGATCCAATGGTGGCAGGCTAGAGGTGTAAGTGAGTCAAGCCAATTTGTGAGCCTGTATGAGCTCGACTCAATAAGTGTCCTGTGAACTAAGTTCGATGAGCTAACAAGCCAAGCACAAGCCAACCCCTACTCGACTGATTTGTTTGTGAGTCGTTTAAGAAAATATTAATATAAAATATATTCAAAATATACTAAATTTAAAGACTTTATCATTAAGTACTAAAAATGTTAAGCAAATAATATTTTGTATTGTGTATTAAGTGATTTCTTATTATTTATCTTCCAATTGTTTATTCTATTTGTCATTTTATTATAAAGCTAGCTTAATATATATCATTTTCTTTCANTGGTGGCAGGCTAGAGGTGTAAGTGAGTCAAGCCAATTTGTGAGCCTGTATGAGCTCGACTCAATAAGTGTCTTGTGAACTAAGCTCGATGAGCAACTAGCCAAGCACAAGCCAACCCCTACTCGACTGGTTTGTTTGTGAGTCGTTTAAGAAAATATTAATATAAAATATATTCAAAATGTACTAAATTTAAAGACTTTATCATTAAGGTACTAAAAATGTTAAGCAAATAATATTTTGTATTGTGTATTAAGTGATTTCTTATTATTTATCTTCCAATTATTTATTCTATTTGTCATTTTATTATAAAGCTAGCTTAATATATATCATTTTCTTTCGTTTATATTAAACAAATCGACTCGCAAGTCGGCTTGAGCTCATAGACTTAAGCTCAAGCTTGATAAAATTAATCAAGCTCAAGCTCAAGTCGAGGGTGGCTCGAGCTTAACTTAACTTGTTTACACCCCTACGATAGGCTCTAAAACTAATGATGAGTTTCAAAACTCAGAGGTGTCAAAAATAGGATCGTTGACGGAAATGCAGACCATTGAACAACGCAATTGGGAGCGTTGGAGTCGGCGACAGGAGAGAATTAGACACAAATTTCAGGGTTTTTTTTTTAATAATGAGCCTTTAATGACATAATTCTTTTTGAGCCAATACATAGGCAGAAGAAGAGGCTGGAGGTAGAGTCCTTATCTCTGCCCTGCATGTGATCTGGGATTTTCCAGAAGAAAAGAGGAGAGGCAGAAAAGTTGTCATCATCCCTGCCCAATAAATGATGTGGAAGTTATTTTTTTCTCTTTTTGATCTTATATAATGAAAAAGCGAGAAAAATACGTCCTGAAAATTATCCCCTACCCTACCAAGCAGAACCTCTGGGATCTTTCGTGATCCTTTTTCTTGTTACGACGTGGAAGAAAGTTGTCATAAAAGTTATCCCCGACCCAACCCCAAGAACCTCTGGGGTCTTCTTTCATGATTATTTTTCGGGTTGCGGTGCAAAAGAAAGTATTCTAGAAAGTTATCATCGACACTACCCAATAGAAGTTTTGGGATCTTCTTTCACGATCTTTTTTCAGTTACAGTGCAGAAGAGTTGTTGTCATCCCTGCCTAGCAGACGATCAACATGATCATCTTTCTTATTTCGATGAAGAAGAAATCTGTCTCCATCACTGCCTNGCTTTCGCGTTCTCTCCCTCATGAGACGAGTTGGTCAAAATTAATGAAAGAATATGAATCATTATGATAAAACTGCTCAGAGAGATTTCCTCGATCAGACGATATTTGATGGACGTTTGAGTGCCTTAATAATGTTGGAATTACACAATTTTGGGCTTGTTTGATTCATCTGTCGAGATGCTCAATTCGACTATAAGATCGTTAGATTTGACATTCGTTTGACATTTTAAATATGCTCAAAAAACTTCTAAGAGTGATTCAATTGCTTGATCTGAGCTTATTTTGACTTGGATCAGACCAAATTCGGTATTATTGGGTTGGTTTTGTTGAGTCGGTCAGTTTGACTGTAAGTTTACTGAAAGCGAAGTTTTAGATGACTTTTAATCAAAGTTTTAATATTTTTTGCTCAAAAAATTATCCCGAGATCCGTGTCATGCCTCGAGATTCATATCGAATGATGAGAATTTGTTGATGGTGTACCAGTTCCTNTGTGTTACATATATAAATATATAGGAATTGGGTGGGACTTTTGATAAAAGAAAATAAAAATAAAAAGATTTACGGGCAAAAAAAAAAGAAAGCAAATTTCTAGTTGAATTTGTTGTATGTTTAAAAATACAAATTAAAAAATATTAAATGTATTAAACTTGTTTTATTTGGTTGGTTTTAGAAAGAAATCAATCCTAACTTTAAGCTTTACAAACAACTTCAACATGTTTAAATATGATGCTTTCTATTACGAGTATAATAAATAAAAAATAAAACTATAATTTTCATAAACAGTTTTCAATTTACTGCATATGGACATAATGAGGTTGTGTAGATAAGATCACTGTCAAGATCAAATATCCCTTGGTTAGGGGTGATGTTCTATTTCCTTAGTTGAAGAGCACTACAATGGTTTCTTACAATGATTTGAGATTTGATTGTCACTTATTATAAAGCCAAGACTCTATTCAATTTATTCTATGAGCATTACAAATTCTTGTGTTTATTTTTGGTTTAAGGACCAACAATACTTTATGAGACAGGTGAATAAGGTGTTTGTATAGCCAAGTACGTAAGAGTTCAATTGAAATCTATTGTCCAACGAAATCAATTTATAATCAGACTCAGATCAGATAATCTATTCAAGTGTTAAGTTAGTAGAATTAGGCTAAAATGACTAGAATATCATCAACTCACAACTTGACAAAATAATCCTAATTATTAATAGTATGTCAATTTGTTAGCTTGTCAGCTAGAATATGATAGTTTACTTAAGTTGACAGCTCGACGTTTTATAGTGTTGCAGATACATTGTATCATCTTGTATTTTCTTGCATTCTTTATTATATTCTAGCTCTATAAATCAATTATGTATCAAAGTCGAAATTATCCCAAAACTATAAATAAAGATTAAAAGTTGAGAATGAGGGGATCATATAGTTATTCCTTAAATTTCACTATACATATTTTGTACTCTCTTCCTAAGCAATAAAATTCTAAAAGTTTTTTTTTTTCTTTTNAGTTATTCCTTAAATTTCACTATACATATTTTGTACTCTCTTCCTAAGCAATAAAATTCTAAAAGTTTTTTTCTTTCTCTTTCTTTTCTCTAAGTACTCTTGTCTATGAAGTGTGAACTAATGAACAATTCAAGATCCAACAACATTCATATCATTTTTAGATTAACTTGTAATATGTTTAATGTATGATATTTTGATTTATTTTAGGAAAAGGGAAGAAAATGTCGGACACTTGAGTTTGAAGAATTGTTAAGTGAGCACCAAATGTGTGTTTAAATTTATGAAGTAAGAATTTTAATTGAAAATTATTATATTTCAACAAACATTTTAATAGTATGTAGAGATTGATTTTACAATGTTTAAAATCTCACATAATATATGCAGAAGTAATTTAGAAGCGAAGATATACAAAAGAGATAATAAGAAATAAAGTTGTAGAGAGAGAAGCTCTGAGATTTTATTGATTAAGAAGTTAAGAACACGAGTTTGTATAGATCACGTCTGATGAGACTCAAGCTTCACCCCCTATTTATAGGTTTCGGTTCATACTAACTGCATTAAATAATGAGCTACATTGAAAAAGAATAAAAATGTAATGATTTTGTTTCACACCCTCTAGTTTGATGGAGCTCTGGCTAAGAACCACCTTCTGATTGTATGGATACTATTTGAAGCATGTTAAATTATCGATAGTTATAGTTGTGCTGCCTAAATGACAAATATTTATTTGTCTTTTGATGAATGTCAGGTTGACGAATGGTTGAATTGATTAATGTATCATCTTAACAAGTAAATTCACCAAATTGGTCTTGTTAAACTTTATGTTGATCAAATTTGAGTTCAATATTAACTGCTCTAAATGTGAATATTGATTTGGACTAGGTCATAAGTATTTAACTATATAGAGATGATATTGATTAAGCAAATCCTAATATGAAATCAATAAGAAGTTAAACTTGGTTGGGTGNGAATTTTAATTGAAAATTATTATATTTCAACAAACATTTTAATAGTATGTAGAGATTGATTTTACAATGTTTGAAATCTCACATAATATATACAGAAGTAATTTAGAAGCAAAGAGATACAAAAGGGATAATAAGAAATAAAGTTGTAGAGAGAGAAGCTCTGAGATTTTATTGATTAAGAAGTTAAGAACACGAGTTTGTATAGATCACGTCTGATGAGACTCAAGCTTGACCCCTTATTTATAGGTTTCGGTTCATACTAACTGCATTAAATAATGAGCTACATTGAAAAAGAATAAAAATGTAATGATTTTGTTTCACACCCTCTAGTTTGATGGAGCTCTGGCTAAGAACCGCCTTCTGATTGTATGGATACTATTTGAAGCATGTTGAATTATCGATAGTTATAGTTGTGCTGCCTAAATGACAAATATTTATTCGTCTTTCGATGAATGTCAGGTTGACGAATGGTTGAATTGATTAATGTATCATCTTAACAAGTCAATTCATCAAATTGGTCTTGTTAAACTTTTTGTTGATCAAGTTTGAGTTCAATCTTAACTGCTCTAAATGTGAATATTGATTTGGACTAGGTCACAAGTTTTTAACTATATAGAGATGATATTTATTAAGCAAATCCTAATATGAAATCAATCAGAAGTTAAACTCGGTTGGGTNCTCCTTTTCACCAGGAGACACACCTCTTCAAAAGAAACTCCAACTCCCTAGATATGAGCCATATCTAACACTCGCCTCTCCTTGAAACTCTCTGCTCAAAGCCCTCATCTTCTCCCCGAAACTATCGTCTCTGTCCCCGAATCCCTTGCGATACAATCAAAATAGGAGCTAGCTGGGGATGCAACTGCGAGATCATGGCTTGAAACTCTCATTTTTCTTCTCTTTCCACTCCTCTACTACCTCAAACAACCAAGGAAGGTAACTTGTTATCTTCATTTTAATTTTTATTTTCTTTTGCTTTGAAGAATGACTTTAGGGTTTATGACCTAGCAACTAGGAGGTTTGTCAAATATTTTCCTGTTTTAGTTGAATTACATTTAAGGTTGTGAGTTTAGCTCAAACATCGTTAATCGCTCAAAGATTGATTTGAAATTTGGCTTGGATCGAGATCGGATCGAAATAAATGAGTCGATCTATTAGCAAAAATTTTGGATTGAATTTTTTTTTAATCGATTTTGAGCCTACCCAGCTCTGCTCGAACTTGGATCATTGACAACATATGACTGTGAATTTAGCTCAAAGTTTGTTAATCGCTCAAAAAATTGATTCAAATTTTGGATCATATTGAGATCAGATCAAAATAAAGGAGCCAAGCTACGAGCAAAAAAATTGAATCGAATTTTCTTTTAGCCAATTTTGAGCAACCCCAGCCTAGTTCGAAATAGGATCATCAACAACTCTAATTACATCAAGAAAAAAGATTTAAACACATATGATTTTGCTTTTTTTATGGATGCTTTTATTAGACATTTAGAGGAGGTTGCGCCTTGGTGTATGCTTTTTGCCGATGATATCCTTCTTATGGATAAGATTAGAGAAAGACTTTAGGAAAAACTTAAATTATGGAGGCCGATATTGAAGTTTAAAGTCTTTTTTTTGAGTAGATTTAGAACTGAATACTTAAAATGTAATTTTAGTAGTAACTCTAGTGATAGAGTTGTAATTATGGGTGATCAAATCATTGAGAAAGGTGTGAATGTTCTAGATATTTTTGGTCGCTTGTTCAAATTGATGGTGATATAGACGAGGAAGTGATTAATTAGTAGATTTCAAGTTGTTTGGTTGGAATCCACATCATCTCAACAAGAATTCAGATTGTCTAACATTGCAAGCAGCTAAAGTAGTGCTTGAATGGAGTCCCCTTGGGTTGACAAACATCACAAGCAATGAGTTGGGTGCTCAAGCCCCCAACAAGTGGGCCCAAGTGCCTATAGGCCATTCCCACAATTCAAACAACCTCATACAGAGAAGTGGGCACAAAAGCACCCACCATGGGAGAAAAAAGGGCCCATAGACCAAGTTGCGCCTCTCTATGAGGAGCAGAATAGAGGGATGAGCGCTTTTGTGTCCAATCCTCCCATAAGGGCTTGCCTCTTTACATTTTTTTCTCCTCGGTGCGTGCAACTTTGTGTGGATGGCTTTTTATGGACCTTCGAGCTACCAACAACCATCCATGAATGAAATTAGGCTCCCGTACATTAGGGTGGACACCGGGGGCACGCCATATAGGGTAAAAATCATTGCCCAGAGCAAAAAACTAGGAAATATTATGCGTCGTTAAAATAAGAGCCTGTAAATCAAGATGAACATTCTAGAGGCTTTAATTTGGGGATTTTGATGCCAAAAGGCATCCTGGACCCCCGCACCGGTAGAATGGTCTAAAACCCAACTTTTTTTCAAAATGCGTGTCGGGGAATTTGATGACTCCCGTCGACTACGGAGATAGGCATTAGACACGCTCCGTATCTGGACTAACACTATCCAATGATGAATTTACCAGGGTAGGGCTAAATTGAAACTGATCTTAGTTTCGTGTCCAAGACATGTACCGATTGATATGACTAGATGTCTTGAATTACGGGAAGCTGAAAAAACTCCCTTAGAGTTCAAGCAGACACCCCAAACATACGATATAAAAAAAAATTGATGCCAACAACAAGCACCAAGAGCTTGTAATATTAGAATTGATAAGTATTTAAAATAAAAGAAATCTCATTAAATGTCCATATGAGCATACACTTTATGTTAAAGTTAAAGAAAAAGATATTTTAGTTGTGTGATTGTATAAGGGTGACTTGATTTTCGCAAGTAATAATCTAAAAATGCTTGAGAAATTCACAGAAGAAATGCCAAAAAAAATTGACATGGTAAAGAATTGGCTTATGGTTGGCTATCTCGTCATTGAAGTGAGGTAAGAAGAATCATGCATTTTTATTACTTTTGAAGGCTATGCTACACAAATACTTAAGAAGTTTAAAACTCTAATATTGTTGGAATACCAATGTAATATGGAGTCAAATTATCTAAAAATATTAAAGAATGAGAAAAGAAATATCCATCTCTTTATAAATGTCTTGTCGGAAGTCTACCCTACTTACTTGAATAAGCTAGGACAAGTATTACTTAACTAGTTAGAGTAATCAGTCGCTACATGTAAGCTTCAACGCTAACTCATTTCAAGATTGATAAGAGAATATTTCAATATATGAAGATACAATCAACTATGATTTACTTACTCTTTTTTCAACAAATATAAAATTGTTGGATACAATGATAACAATTATGGTGGAAATCTAGATGATAAAAAAAGTACCACCAGATTTGTGTTCTTTATGGGACATACTGCTACCTGAGTATCGAAGAAGCAACCTATTGTTACACTCTCAACTTGTGAAGTTGAATATGTTGCAGTTACTTCATGCCTTTATCATGCAATTTGGCTTGCGAATTTATTGAAAGAATTACAGTTTCCACAGGAGGTGCCCATCAAGATATATATTGATAATAAATCAATACTTGCATTGGCAAAGAATTATGTCTTCCACAATAGAAGCAAGCACAATGATGCTCGTTATTACTATATAAGAGAATGTGTTGCGAAAAAAAGAAGTGGAGTTGAAGTAAGTGACGTCTTAAGTTCAAGGGGTGAACATATTTACTAAGCCACTAAAGCAAGAAACATTTTTTTGAGTTCTGAAGCATTCTTTGAGTTACAAATCAAGTGTAAGGTTGTGAAAAATAAACTTTCCCTATGTTAGAAATAAAATGTTTTGAATAATTGAACTTGTTAAAAAAAGTGATATTTTGAAAGGTCAATATTATGTGAGACTTGTAATGCAAATGTGCGTGATAGGTGTGGTAGATTAAGGATCTGTTTGGGGCAGCTGCAGCTTATCAATAAGCTGATGTAGCTTAGCTGCCCCAGAAAGCTGTTGCAGATAATATGGCTTGTTATTTGTTTTTTGCGGTTTGAAATAACTATTTCTGAACAAACAATCATTTTTTCTTTGTTTGGTAATGTTGTTTGTAACAGAACTGTCATAGCCATACATTTGATACTTCATAAGCAAAAATTCACTTCAAATTGGTACAAAAAACACCTCACTTAATAGTGAGTATCAAGTATGCTTAAGAAAAGAAAAAAAAAATTATTGAAATTACAATTAGTAATATGACAATATTGATTTTATAATGCAGACGGCACGCATCACGAGCAACACCATTATTTAGATATGTTATCCATTTCTGATCACTATCAGCAGTGGAATCTACCAGATTGTCTGCTCATCGGAAGAACTCACATTTCTCCAGACTGTTTGCCCACCGCAGACACTTGTAGAACTTTCCCTTTTAGCTATGTGCCTAACGTGAAATAAGTAGGGAAGTTTGAAGTGTGTAATGGCAAAGCAATCATCGGGAGGTCCCCGAAATCTCAGAGCTCATATTTTATGAATGCTGCAAAAGACAATCCATTAATCATAACACAAGCTGAAATTACTAAAAGAAGTAATAAATTTTAGTTTTATGCAGGCATGAGGTCTCAAGGAATTCAGTATACCAACCAATGAATATTTCACAACAAAATGACAACAAACCTTGTAAAAAAAGGGTTCTTGGTTGCCTTTAACCCACGTAAAACTAAGCTTACGTGTGCCACATCATTGGACCTCACAAACCATCCAAAAGAAAAATAAATGAAATGCAAATAAAAAAAATTCTACAAATAACGTAAAAAACTCAAACAATCAATATCAAATATAGTAGAAATGGAAATAAAAAGTAACTATACAAAATAATCAACTAAAAATTGATAAATGAAGTAAGCAAATTCATTTTTGTGCGAGCGAGATGTCACAATCTATTACTATGAATCTCTCACTATAAGAACACAACATGTATTATAAAATAATGATTCTTGACTGTCTTTAACCGACTTAATATATAACTCATTCTTATCACATATACATGTCATCGAAAAAGACCTTCGAGATATCAGAAAATATAAGAAACCGAACCATCAGTAGCCGAAAAGTCTACCCTTGTACCGTTAAAATAATAGAAGAATGCTTATGATGATGCAGACGGAATTAAAAGTTGCTGATTTTCTTGGTGGATTAGTTGAGAACACCATCAAAGCTAATTATATTCCAAGCTCTTAATTAATCTTCTATCTATTACTCTGTGATTTACTGCACAAGAGATGGTCATTTCTCTGGTCATGATTACCAGCACGGTGAAGACAAAGCAAACCGTACAAGCTAATTCCTTTCAGCCGTACAGTAAATCATAAAGATGAGCTAGAATATCAGGGACCGCTGCTCCAAAATTCCTTCATTCATGAAGAAGCTGGCAGTGAAGTTGAGTGGCGGGCCTCGTTTTTGGTTTTAATTAATGCATTAACAGAAGGGGGCATGAATCTGCAGAGACCATCTGAAATATAAATAAATAGATCGGTAATTGTGCATTTACATACCTAAAGTCAAAACTCTAATTTTTACATTACATGTCACCTTGTCTNATATCAGGGACCGCTGCTCCAAAATTCCTTCATTCATGAAGAAGCTGGCAGTGAAGTTGAGTGGCGGGCCTCTTTTTTTGTTGTAATTAATGCATTAACAGAAGAGGCATGTATCTGCAGAGACCAGCTGAAACTTACTGTTTATAAATCAATCATCCTTTTTCACCAAATTTTCAAATTCCCACATAAATATCAAAATTCATGGTCAAACCCCCAACTCATATTTTTCATTTTTATTGAATTCTCAATAATTTGATCGTGACACATATAAATAAATAGATTGATAGTTCAAACAAATCAAATGAGTGCTTAATTTATAAATATCAATGTTTTGAGGGGTATGCATATAATTTTCTCTAAAAAAAGAAAAAAAGTTACATACATACTACTCAATTGTGCATTTACATATCTAAAGTCAAAACTTCAATTTTTACATTACACGTCACCTTGTCCATGCACGTAAAGGTGTACTTCAAATTTTAAAACTTAGAAAGGGTGATATTTTTAATGTGGTATAAAAGATTTGTAGGTATAAATGTGAAAAATAAAATTTATGTGTTACATATATAAATATATAGGAATTGGGTGGGACTTTTGATAAAAGAAAATAAAAATAAAAAGATTTAAGGAAAAAAAAAAGAAAGAAAATTTCTAGTTGAATTTGTTGTAAATTAAAAAATACATATTAAAAAATATAAAATGTATTAGACTTGTTTTATTTGATTGGTTTTAGAAAGAAATCAATCCTAACTTTAAGCTTTACAAACAACTTCAACCTGTTTAAATATGATGCTTTCCATTACGGGTATAATAAATAAAAATAAAATTATAATTTTCATAAACAGTTTTCAATTCACTACATATGGACATAATGAGGTTGTGTAGATAAGATCACTGTTAAGATCAAATATCCCTTGGTTAGGGGTGATGTTCTATTTCTTTAGTTGAAGAGCACTATGTTATGGTATGACTCATATGTCATATAGGGACAGATGCTGGAATGAAGCGGAGCAGAGTGGAGCGAAACGGAAGAATCTGTTCAAATTGGGAAGTTACGTTATGTGGGTTGGGGGTGCTCGGTCAACGCTCCGCTATACGGTACAGGGGTAATTTGGTAATTACATCTTGTACTGTAGGGTTTACTCTAGGATTATAGATAGACCTGTTTGTAGTTCTAGGTCTTTGAGAGAACTGAATCTTGTATTATGTACTCTTTTCTGAATATTGAAAAGGAGGTCGTCGCTCTGCTCCCGATGATGTATGCATTTTTGCCGAACTTCGTTAAATCTCTGTGTTCTTCTGGATTTATGTCGTTCTTGTTTTTCTTCGCCCTAATTTCTCAACACACTACAATCTTTTCTTACAATGATTTGAGAATTGATTATCACTTATTATAAAGTCAAGATAAAAAAATATTCTCAAGACTCTATTCAATTTATTCTATGAGCATTACAAATTCTTGTGTTTATTTTTGGTTTAAGGACCAACAATACTTTATGAGACAGGTGCATAAGGTGTTTGTATAGTCAAGTACGTAAGAGTTCAATTGAAATCTATTATCCAATGAAATCAATTTATAGTCAGACTCATATCAGATAATCTATTCAAGTGTCAACTTAGTAGAATTAGGCTAAAATGACTAGAATATCATCAACTCACAACTCGACAAAAGAATGCTAATTCTTAATAGTATGTCAATTTGTTAGCTTGTCAGCTAGAATATGATAGTTTACTTAAGCTGACAGCTCGACGTTTTATAGTGTTGCAGATACATTGTATCATCTTGTATTTTGTTGCATTCTTTATTAAATTCTAGCTCTATAAACCAATTATGTATCAAAGTAAAAATTATCCCAAATCTATAAATAAAGATTAAAAGTTGAGAATGAGCAGATCATATAATTATTCCTTAAATTCCACTATACATATTTTTTACTCTCTTCCTAAGCAATAAAATTCTAAAAGTCTTTTTCTTTCTCTTTCTTTTCTCTAAGTACTCTTGTCTATGAAGTGTGAACTAATGAATAATTCAAGATCCAACAACATTCACATCATTTTTAGATTAACTTGTAATATGTTTAATGTATGATTTTTTGATTTATTTTAGGAAAAAGGAAGAAAATGTTGGACACTTGAGTTTGAAGAATTGTTAAGTGAGCACCAAATGTGTGTTTAAATTTACGAAGTAAGAATTTTAATTGAAAATTATTATATTTTAATAAACATTTTAATAGTATGTAGAGATTGATTTTACAATGTTTGAAATCTCACATAATATATGCAGAAGTAATTTAGAAGCGAAGATATACAAAAGAGATAATAAGAAATAAAGTTGTAGAGAGAGAAGCTCTGAGATTTTATTGATTAATAAGTTAAGAACATGAGTAGATCGCGTCTGACGAGACTCAAGCTTGACCCCCTTATTTATAGGTTTCGGTTCATACTAACTGCATTAAATAATGAGCTACATTGAAAAAGAATAAAAATGTAATGATTTTGTTTCACACCCTCTAGTTTGATGGAGCTCTGGCTAAGAACCACCTTCTGATTGTATTGATACAATTTGAAGCATGTTGAATTATCGAATAGTTATAGTTGTGTTGCGTAAATGACAAATATTTATTCGTTTTTCGATGAATGTCAGGTTGACAAGTGGTTGAATTGATTAATGTATCATCTTAACAAGTCAATTCACCAAATTGGTCTAGTTAAACTTTATGTTGATCAAGTTTGAGTTCAATCTTAATTACTCTAAATGTGAATATTGATTTGGACTAGGTCACAAGTATTTAATGATATAGAGATGATATTGATTAAGCAATCCTAATATGAAATCAATAAGAAGTTAAACTTGGTTGGGCATGATGATATAGTGCTAAAACCAAAGAGACATATAAGAAAAGTACTTGGATCTCCATGGCTACAAATGAACCGAGCATTCGACAAGTTGTTTATGACTCAGCTTAATTAAAACACATTTATGATCTTTGATTAAGTAATCAAAAAAGGGTGAAGAATTTCATAAGTACTCGATTTCTAAATGAACAAACTTCTACAGCTTGATGTTTTGTTCATTTCTATTTGTGTTTTGTATCATTTAAAACTCATGAACAAACTTGATAGTGATCAATGGTTGGCAGCTGCAGGAGTTAGAGACAACTTTAGCTTCTTCTCCAAGTTTCAGTCTTCTTCAGGCTTCAAGCTTTCTCCTTCTCTCCCTCATGAGAGGAGTTGGCCAAAATTAATGAAAGAATATGAACCATTATGATAAAACGGCTCAAAGAGATTTCCTCGATCGGACGATATTTGATGGACGTTTGAGTGCCTTAATAATGTTAGAATTACACAATTTTGGGCTCGTTTGATTCATCTGTCAAGATGCTCAATTCGACTATAAACTTGTCAGATTTGACATTCGTTTGACATTTTAAATATGCTCAAAAAGCTTCTAAAATTGATTCAATGACTTGGTATGAGCTTGTTTTGTCTTGTATCAAACCAATTTCGGCATCATTGGGTTGGTTTTGTCAAGTCGGTCAGTTTGACTGTAAGTTTACTGAAATAGAAGCTTTGGATGACTTTTAATCAAAGTTTTAATATTTCTTGCTCAAAAAATTATTCTTAGATATGTGTCATGTNTCAAAAAACTTCTAAGAGTGATTCAATTGCTTGATCTGAGCTTATTTTGACTTGGATCAGACCAAATTCGGTTTCATTGGGTTGGTTTTGTCGAGTCGGTCAGTTTGACTGTAAGTCCACTGAAAGCGAAGTTTTAGATGACTTTTAATCAAAGTTTTAATATTTTTTGCTCAAAAAATTATCCCAAGATCTGTGTCATGCCTCGAGATTCATATCGAATGATGAGAATTTGTTGATGGTGTATCAGTTCCCCTATTTTAATGCAAGATTAACTTCATCTTCTGAAAATATTAAAATTCAAAGCCTTATATATATATATATATACATATGCCTTTTGGTTTTTTAATGTTTATTATTTTATTTCTTAGATAAGGCTTTGACGACTTTCCAATTGCTCAGAGAAGTTATTTCCTCTAACAACATTCAATCGCTAATTTCCTGTGATAAGCTTTTAGTTGCTCTGACAACTTCACACACACACACACACACACACACACACACACACACACACACATATATATATAATCCTTTCAATTAAATGTATAAGTCCACGCATAACATCCCGATATTTTTGCACAGATCCAATGGCGGCAGGCTAGGGGTGTAAGTGAGTCAAGCCAATTTATGAGCCTTATATGAGCTCGACTCAATAAGTGTCTTGTGAACTAAGCTCGATGAGCTAACAAGCCAAGCTCAAGTCAACCCCTACTCGACTGGTTTGTTTGTGAGCCAACTCGTTTAAGAAAATATTAATATAAAATATATTCAAAATATACTAAATTTAAAGACTTTATCATTAAGGTACTAAAAATCTTAAGCAAATAATATTTTGTATTGTGTATTAAGTGATTTCTTATTATTTATCTTCCAATTGTTCATTCTATTTGTCATTTTGTCATATAGCTAGCTTAATATATATCATTTTCTTTCGTTTATATTAAACAAATCGGCGCGCAAGTCGGCTTGAACTCATAGACTTAAGTTCAAGCTTGATAAAATTAATCAAGCTCAAGCTCAAGTCGAGGGTGGCTCGAGCTTAACCATACGGTAGGCTCTAAAGCAAATGACGAGTGTCAGAACTAAGAGTGTCGAAAACAGGATCGTTGACGGAAATGCAGACCACCGAACAACGCAATTGGGAGCGTTGGAGTCTGCGGCAGGAGAGAATTAGATGCAAATTTCGAGTTTTTTTTTTTTTAATAATGAGCCTTAAATGACATAATTCTTTTTGAGCCAATACATAGGAAGAAGAAGAGGCTGGAGGTAGAGTCCTTATCTGTGCCCAGCACGTGATCTGAGATTTTCGAGAAGAAAAGATGAGAGGGAGAAAAGTTGTCATCATCCCTGCCCAATAGGTGATGTGGAAGTTCTGTTTTTTTTCTCTTTTTGATCTTCTATTATGAAGAAGCGAGAAAAATACGTCCTGAAAATTATCCCCGACCCTACCAAGCAGAACCTCTGGGATCTTTCGTGATCCTTTTTCTGGTTATGATGCGGAAGAAAGTTGTCATGAAAGTTATCCCCGACCCAACCCCACAGAACCTCTGGGGTCTTCTTTCATGTTTATTTTTTGGGTTGCGGTGCAAAAGAAAGTCTTCTAGAAAGTTATCATCAACCCTACCCAATAGAAGTTTCGGGATATTCTTTCGGTTACAGTGCAGAAGAGTTGTCGTCATCCCTGCCTAGCAGATGATCAACAGGATCATCTTTCTTGTTGCGATGAAAAAGAAATTTGTCTCCATCACTGCCTAGCAGGTGACCTAAGATCTTCTTTCTTGTATTGTGAAGAAGAAAACTTGTCCCCATCCATATGTACAAAATAAAGTAGTCCTGATAGTTATCTTGGACCCTGCTTAGCAAGACCTCATAGATATTCTTACGCGATCTTCTTTTTAGTTGCGGTGCAGAATAAAGTCGTCTAAGAATTTCTCCTCGACCCTACTCAACAAGACCTTCGAAATTTTCTTTCTCGGTCTTCTTTCGGGTTGCGATGCAGAAGCAACTTGTCCCTGTGTCTATCTCGCAGGTGACCCAGGATCTTCTTTCTTGCTCTGAAATGAAGAAAGTTATTCACATCCTTTCCCAACAAATGAGCATGGATCTTCTTTCTCGTTACTGCTGCACATTACAGTGGTGATTTTCCTGCGACTGTTGTGCATTCCAAAGGAAATGAAGAAAATTTGAAGATTTACCGCCACGCTTTTTGGTGGAGAATTCTATGTTGTTGTTGCACATTCTGAGGAAGATTCCTAGTGTTACAATTCACATTTCATGAAATATTCCCATGTTGTTGTTAAACATTTTGAGGGAGATTCATGCACTTTTGTAATGGCAATATCTGGAGAATCGTGCCCCCCCAACGATTAGTAAAAGTATCAAAATTTTGATGAGGCAATCTGCTACCATTTAAAAATGAGTCGGCCTCATTTAGCCTTTGTATCAGTATTTGTAGATCTTTCTGGCTTTTTAATTGTCAAGTGTGACATTTAAAGAAGATGACAATGTATTTCTTTGTACATCTTTGTTGTTACTTCTGAGCTTGTTTTTATCTTTTCTTCTGAGCCATGCTCACTCAATTTCTAGGATGCTTTCGCCCACTTTTAAAGAGTTGTTAATGTCAACCTCTTCTAAGGCTTATATCTTCTGAGGTTTTGTGGCCTTTCAAGATTCAAGAAATCTGCAATAAAATTTAGTATGTACACTTTATAGAAAATAATCACATATTGTTTGTGGCTCGTGCCTTCTGAGATCTGCACCTTCTTAAGCTTGTGATTTCTAGGAGCTCGAAATGCATGGATGCCTTCTGTTGCTTGTATCTGTCTGAGTTCTTTGATGTATCTTCTAGGCTTCCAGTATTTGAGGTCCTTAATATACTTGAGCCTTCTATGGCTTGTAACCTTATGATATCTTTGATGTAATTGTGTCTTTTAAGGCTTGTAGCATTCTGATGTCTTTGAGTGGAGACCCTATCAACCATTTGCTCTCTCGGAGTCTTTCTAGTGAGTACCATGTTCAC
Source organism: Phalaenopsis hybrid cultivar (assembly GCA_002079205.1). Classification (NCBI taxonomy): domain Eukaryota; kingdom Viridiplantae; phylum Streptophyta; class Magnoliopsida; order Asparagales; family Orchidaceae; genus Phalaenopsis; species Phalaenopsis hybrid cultivar. Next base: position 82,560 of record JXCR01122419.1, on the reverse strand, counting down.
TACTAGCTTCTCATCAAGACTTGCCTTTTCAGCTCGTCTTCCTCGGGGCATGATAGCTTCCCATCAAAACTTGCCTCCTGGGCTTGACTTCCAGGGGTACCCTATTTTCCTATCGTGTCTTGATTCTTGGGCTCGACTTCTAGGGGTATCATATATTTCCATTGAGTCTAACCTCTTAAGCTAGGCTGCTAGGGGTATGATATATGCTCATTGAGTCTTGCCTCTTAGGCTTAGCTTCCAAGGGTAGAATATATTTCTATCGAGTCTTGTCTCTTGGGCTCAAATTTCAATGTTATGATATCTGCCCATTGATTTTAGTCTCTTGGGCTCGGCTGTCAAGATTTTGATATCTTCTTATCGAGTCTTGCCTCTTGGGCTAGACTTATATAGGTATGATATCATTCCATTGAGACTTCCCTCTTGGGCTTGTCTTCTAGAAGCACTTTAGCTTCTCATTGAATCTTGTCTCTTAAGCTCGATTTCCTTGAGTATGGTGGAGACATTTTCAATCATTGTGATTGTTCCAATTTTCTTAAGAAGCTTTGACTAAAAATTTTGTTTTACAGTTGAAGTGCATCTGTTTGATGACTATAGATTGTATTGGAGCGGACTTGAAAGGAGAATTCTTTAAGGATGTGGGACCTGTTGTGGTTGTATGGTCAGAGACGTTCGATGACATTAATACATAATTGACAAAATCATATCACTAAGGATAGTTGAACTATCTAAGGTTGTTTTTAGTCAAAGCTTATTCTTAATGAACATAACTTGTTATAGAAGAGGTTGAATGATATCATTCCATTGAGACTTCCCTCTTGGGCTTGTCTTCTAGAAGCGCTTTAGCTTCTTCTTAATAAACATTGAGTTTGTAAAATAGCCTCTGTATCAACCTTAAAGAGATCAACTTCCTAATTCGGTTGAAGAGGAACTCCAATATGGTGAGGGGCACTGAGGAAGCTTTATTTACAATGAAGATTGCCCTCAGTCTATAAGTGGTTCTCAAAGACTTATTTTCTGAATGAGATGTGGGATGACTACCTTATCACAGTCGTGCCCGGGATGTTAACGTTAATGACCTTTCGAGGCTGGAGTGAAGGTTACCCTCCAGCCTGAAAGAAGTTGTGAAAGACTTTGTATTTGAATAGGATGTGAGAAGACTACCCCACTACATCATGCCCGGGATGTTGATGTAAATTATCTTTCGAGATTGCAGTGAAGGTTACCCCCTACATCAAAGAATGTTTCAAAGATGGTTTTCAAGATGCAAAGGAGGTTCCTTCGCTAGATAGATGATTTACATCATTAGAATACAAAGTAGTGGCTTGGTGTCATGGAGTTGAATACAGTGTTGAAAGAGACTTTGTTTCGCACTAGCGACGCTAAAAAAATGCATGTTAGAAGATTCACAGTGGTAGAGTAATGATTATCTATTGTCTTAGCATTGCACGAAAAACCAACACACACTTAGGCAATTAAAGAAAAGTAAGCAGGAGGAGACACTCAAAATTTTACATGGAAAACCCTTGAAAGGGAGAAAAATCATTGGGTCTCGCTCAGTTGAAATAATCCACTATGAATAGTGAGCACACATATTCTCTCTCTCATTAATTAGGGAATATGGAATTACAAAGTGTTACATATATAATCTGGTTGCAGTTCTTGGCGACAATAGGCTGCAAGATCCATTGTCAATTACCGCGGAGGTAGTAGTCTGTCGTGAGTGTTGTAAGTGGTGAGTGTAGCGTCAAATTGTCTTAGAAGTTGCTGTTGATAACCATGACAGTAGTTGGTCAGTTGAGTCGTAGATGGTTGCTTCAGAAGGATCGGTTGACCATAGAGGTCATAGTAGGGAGTTGCGAGAGTTGTAGACCACGTAGGTCGTATAGGTCATAGTGGTGAGATGTGATGACGTCCACGGGTAGTAAAGGCCAGAATCAATAGCTGCACGAGCTGTGGATCACATAGGTTGTAGTGGCCAACTAAAATTCAAGCATTTTTATATATTAACTCACTTGAGATGTAGAAAATTTTTATTAGGAAGACGTACATACATTCCATTCAATTCTTATGTATTTACATATCTAACATCCCAGACAATAACTTATTCGAACACGGGGCACTTCTACCCAGCCATTGTCTCGGCACAGGCGTGATGATCAGGGATGGTACCTGCGAGTTACTTGGCGTTATGAGGGGCAATTTGTATTTCACTAGGACAAGAACTTTGTTGAACTTAAGGACCGCATTCATCCTCGGATGTTGGAAATCAATGACATGAAAATGCGAACGTCATCAACTAGTTAAGGGGCATGATGGCCCAAAAGACTTGGAAAGAACACTCGGAACTTAGTCACTCTTTTGCTTTTCTTACCTCATTTAGACAAATTCTTTTTTTCATTTTGTAACTCGAGAGCTTAGTAGAGCTCTCATTTTTGTGCCCGAAAGGCTCTTAGCTTTTCATTTGATTAGGTCCCTAAATTCTCAGAGCTTTTGTCATCCTCTTGAATGATAGGACCTCTTTTGCACAAGCATTAGGACGTGTTTTTTGTACATCTTTGTATTCCTTTTTACACTTAATGCAATATGCACACCTTTATATAGGCATGAACTATGTCAGCAATCAACATACTTTCTAAACAATAAATAATAAGCTTACGAAGCAAATCTAATACCGTCATAACAATCAATTAAAGACCATTATAAATTTTAAAGGGCAAGATTTTGGGCAATATATGTCAACCGAATGTGTAAAACAAGTAGAGGTCAAGCCACCATCAACTTGAGCTTGATCAATTAATTAAGTTCAAGTTTAAGCTTAAACTTAATTCTACGAGTTCAAACCAGCTTAACAAATCATTTTATATTCATTATTAAAATAGATAAAACAATATTAATTCATGCGAGCATTATAATAAAACAACAAATAGTAGCAATTATAATAAAAGATTACTAGATATAAAAAAATTAAAAATATTATTTTTTAAAATATATTTTATTAATTTAAATATAAAATTTTGAATTTTAATATATTTTATGCATATTTTATATTTATATTTTTTTAACAAGCCTGTGATCCTACTTAGAGGTTGCTCAATCTGCCATAAAAATAAAAATAAATTAAATAAATGCATAAAATTCTCCTCAAATTTGAAATTCTGCAAGACCGTTACGATCACTGATTAATACCTTCTTCTTAATTTCTCTCCCCTATAAAAATGTAAAGTTCATCTTTACCTTAGTGATTGCTGCACATTTATAGTGTTAAAACATCTGCAACAAACAAAACAGCACCTTGGAATGATGATTGGCAGAATAGAACGATGTAAAGAAGCAGACAGACTCCATATATTTCCCATGAGCGCAAATTTAATTAAGGATGAAAATAACGCATGATTGGCAAAACAAATAATTAGTAGTAAGAAATGCTTTTCCCGTCAAGTTTGTATGGCCGGGACTTATTTATAAACTCAAAACCTTGGCATTAGAATCCAAAGCTCTCACCAACGCTCTGATTGGCATCCATAGAAATCTTACAAGTAAGAATTGAGAGAAACATCTATCCCAAAAACCTCCTCTATCGCCATTCCAGGGTCTTCCTTTTTTATTAGGGATTCCCCCACCAAAACCTGCAATAACAATGGATGCAGTAGTTTTCATGACTAAAACCAATAAAAAATTCGATATCCATTTGATAATCAACCGTATTTAACCAAAGCCCGGTCGAGATGAATTGTGAGCCAACTCAGGTTTAGCTAGAAGATGGCTCACAAGGTAAGCTCAATGAACTAAGAAGTCGTGCTCGATTCGATTCATTAGCTCGTGAGCAAGCTAATTGAACAAATATTAATACAAAATGGACTTAAAACATAAATCATTAATAATGGTTAAAATTTCTATTTCACTTCCTTGTAATAAAAGATTTAGTTGTTGTTCTGTTCTAACGGTTTGTTGAATCAAAATCATTTTCTCCTTCATAAAATATATGCCAGCTCACGAGCCGATTTGAAATCGTAGAATTAAGCTGAAGCTCAAACTAGAGGTGACTCGATCTAACTTGACTCGGTTACACCCCTACTTGAGGATTACAATCCTCGAATCTAATGATTACTGCCAAACTAATAACTCAAGTACAAAACTAAAGGAATTACCGCATGGGCGCCTGCATCTTGAACAAACGTAATATCTTGAGGTGTAAATAATCCAGACTCGCTCACCACCTGAAACATAAATAATCTACAGTAAAGGACTGCGAGAATCAAGGAAACAAAATAAAAGTCATACAGATCGTATAAAACACAAGAAAACATAAGATAAGGTGAAAGCTTTTTAGTCTTTTGCTTGGGTTTGCAGCGCAGAATATTTATGAGAAGCATGAAGACTTGGAAAAAAACCTATAGGCATTAACATGGTCATAAGCAACATGAATTTTATACAGAAACGGAATACTTCAGCAATCTATAAAAATATGAAGTACTTCAGATATAAGTTCTCATTAAAATGGTGCACAGAATCTTGCTTACAGTTATGCCTTTTTGGCGGATGATCTCGCCTCTTTCTCCATCTAGAAGCTTTTTTGTGTTTGAAATATCAACTGTAAAAGTTCCTGTAGAAAGCCAAAAATGATTTTGTTGATGCAACAAAATATGAAAAAAATAATAATAATAAAGGATTGCAATAAACATTTTTCACCCCGGCATTAAATATTTATCATGTTTTTCAATGTATACAAACAACAGTTGTACACCAAGAATGTGCTAGCGCTGATACTGAAGAAATCTAATGGTCTAGAGGATGAGAGTACAACGAAGCAGGGCCCACCAACAGAAGACTTATCCCATCCAACCGGATGCAACCATCCGAGCTATAGCCAAAACCGGCCGAGCACAAGAAGAACAAAAAGAAGACCAAGTGATTAGTGCCCGAACCATTCAAACTGATACGAGACAAATAAACATCCGAGCCAACCACTACAAGAAATCCGACTCGATACAATAGTCTATCTTCCGATAGATCCGATCTAAAAAAAGATCTAGTTCCTCGATATCACCAACATTCCCACGAACACCCCCAACAGAGCGATAGACTCATATATACCAAGAATACCATGTACGACACTCATTAAATCATGGGCATTAATAAATAACATCACCATATTGTACTCTCCCTTATATTTAGGGAGACCATTTCATAAATTAGGGTTAGACAAGAGGTTTTACTGTTTATTATTGTGCACTTTTCATTTCGTTCTCTCTCTCCATCTCTTTCTCTATTCTTATTCTCTAATCCCTCAAGGTGTTATTCTCAGACAAATTTGAATTCAATACAGACAAATGCAAAACGATGGATAAAAATGAGAGTCATAAGCAATTTCAATTAGTTTTAACAAATTTGTAATCAATGAAACAATATCCATGCGCTTGATTTTTTATATTACCCACCGTGCTTTATTTAATGTTCTGCCTGTGGTCTAGTCATTAATTAATTTTGAACTACCCATATTAGCTTCTTCCTATTCTTTAACACATGATTTTATATCCCATCTTTTGAGATTTGTATCTAAGAAAGGGTTCTATTTGTAAATAGAAGAAATCTAAGAATTTATTTGTAAATATTGGAAGGCTTAATATAAGCCCAAGTGTTAATGAACTGGGAAGATTTTTCAGAGAGATTAATTATTTACGGTATCAGAGCCCAAACCCTGGTCGTTGCTACAGTGAGTTTAGTGTGGGTTACGGCTTACCAATTCGAGCGTGGAGAAGCGGCACTGTGCGAGGCGATGTAGAAGAACTCAACGTGCAATAGAAACCGAAAGAACAGTGGAGTAGCCAGGAAGCAATAGTTCTATGGCAAGGTTTCGGACGCAAGGATCCTGCGGTTTTGCGTGCGGGATTGATCGCAGAGGAAATCGGCTTTGTGGTTAGGTTTTAGACGCAAGGATCCTACGGTTCTACATGTGGGAATGATCCTGGGAGGAAGTAGATGATCGAACGGCTCCTTACAGTTGCAACAAGGAGAAAAAGGTGTTCATGGCTTTGCAAGGTTGCAACATGGCTTACGGGTACGAGTGGTGAGAATGATCTTTGTGGTTCTCAGAAGCAAGGGAGAGGATGGCGTAGGCGTAGGCGTAGCGTGAACAGGGGAAAAAAGCGTTCGACTCTGCGTGGGAGAGCAGTCGGAGAATTCTCTGTTTAGAACAACTCTGGATGGAAAGTCATGTGTGTTCTGTATGGTATAGACTTATCCTTGTGAGTGAAGATGTTAAGAGACAGAGATAGTACAAAAGGTAAAGGATTAAAACTTTTGGGGAGATAGAATCTGAAGTTTTGAAGGCTTTGGTCGGGGTAATACAAGGAGTTAGCGTCTCGACGGGAATCACTACCTCAACACGTGCTCCGACGCAGGTGAAACTAGATCTCCCTTCTGTGGATCTTAAGCTCGATAGACTGGCCACTTATCTCAGTTGGTCACGTCAGATCGAGGCTACTCTAGTAAGGAAGAGACTAGAAGAATATCTACCGGAGTCAAGCCAAAATAGTGATAGTACTAAAGGGGATGAGTGGAGTACTACAAGTGCACTGATTTACACCTGACTACTCAACTCGATGGTTTCATTGACTGGTACATCAGTGGATTACATTCTAAAGGTAAATAACATCTGCGCAAAGCTGAAGAGAACCTATATTGGGACTTAGAATCACATGATGGTGTTCCAGATTCAGCGTGACATAAAGACAATGGTATAGGGTGATGGATCGATTCAAAAGTACTCCATAGAGCTGGAGTAGCTGTGGCAAAATTTTGATCACTTCTTACCTATGTCAAGATGTAGTGATCCGGGGCGCAAGAAGGGAGAGATCTTTGCACAAATGAATACTATGCAGTTTTTCGCTCTTTTGAACCTGACCTTTGATTAGAGAAGATTGTTCCTCCTAGCTCATGCAACGATTCCTTCACTGGATGAGGCCATCACCGCTAAGATGCAGGAAGAGAGTCGCATGAGGCTACAATGAACCGAGTGGACTTTCAAGTACACGATCAGCTTTGGCTGCTTAGAGCTCAAGTACAACAAGTGCTCAGGAGGAGACCCGCAGGTGCTATAACCGTGGAGAAGTAGGACAACTGAGCAAGGCTTGTCCAAAGCCACTCAAGGAAAACGAGACAGGTAAGGGGTGGAAGAGGGGGTCACTGGGTGAATATGATGGTAATGAAGAATGAAGGAGAGATGGAGATGGTCATTACCAATGAGGATCACAAGCTCTTAGACATGTTGAAGAGGAAGCAGAGAGCGGTGTGTGATGTGACTGAAGATGCATCTGCCTTATCGTCATCAAAAATTAATACTACTACATATGCTCACTAAACCAAAGGTACTCACAATACATATGCTCTTGCCTCTAAATTTACCACAAAATCACCAGCATGAATAGTAGATTTTGGTGTATCTTGACACGTGACAGGTGCTGCTAGTGAGTTCTCTTCATATACTCACCTAGCAGCTCTAGCGAGCATTCAGACAGCTGATGGTACAACACAGCCTGTGGTTGGTAAAGATTCAGTGAGATGTACCAATTCTATGACTATGTCTAATATTTTGCATGCTCATTCCTTTCTAGTAAACATTTTATTCTTTGGTGTCATTATACTCCAACTAAAATATGTTGTTTTATTTGATATTCCAAAAGTTATCTTTCAAGAAAATGGGACTGATCGGAGACTTAGGACCGACACGTGGCATAGTAGACTAGTACTTGGATAGAGGGGATGGATTCAACCATAACATCCATGATAGACAGTGTTGGAGTAGGAGAATCTAGAAGGAGTGTGGAGGATGTGTCGCTACTACATCACCAGTGTATGGGTCATTCTTCATTTAGTTTATTGAGTCATTTTTATCTGTCTTTGTATATAAAGGCAGATAAACAGAAACTTGTGTGTGATGTTTGTGAGTTTGGTAAACACACTAAGAGCTCCTATGTTGGTTATGGTAATAGTTCTTGTGTTTTTTATTTGGTGCACTCAGATGAATGGAGATATTGTTCTACAAGTTTAATGAATGACTTCAGATATTTTGTGATGTTTATTGATTGTTTTTTTGTGTTACTTAGTTATATCTGATGAAAACCAAAAATGATGTGCTTATTTGCTTTAAAGACTTTCATAAGGCGATTTAGACTCAATACGATGCAACAGTGAAAGTATTAAGATCTGATAACAGGATAGAGTATAGCAACAAGACGTTTAAGGAGTACCTATCAACCCAATGGATACAACATCAAACCACTTATTCATGTACACCGACACAAAACAGAATAGCAGAGAAAAATAATAGACATATTCTAAAAGTAGTCAGATGCATGATGATCTCAATAAATGACACAATGCATTTGTGAGTCAAGCTGTTTTGACTCCCTCTCAATTGTTAAAGAAATGCCCTTGAGAGTGTTGGAGTGGTGATCTCCTTGTGAATTGTTGAAAGGAGATAATGGTGGGATACTTCTATTGAAGGTATTTGGTTTTGTATGTTTTGTGAAGGATAATATACTACCAATAGGAAAGCTGAATCTCAGAGCTGTGAAGTTATTATGTGGGTTATTCTGCCACTCATAAGGGGTATATTTGTGGTTTATTCTGCCACTCATAAGGGGTATATTTGTTGGAGTTCGATAGAAAAGAAACTGTTTGTGAGTATAAATATGACTTTTAGATAATTCAAGTCATACTACACCTTAGAGGTGACCTCACCCTTTGGTGACTCATTAGATGTTGAAAGTATGAGGCGAGAGGGGAAGAGTAGTGATGGTGAGAGATTGGTACAGGTGGAGACAATGTCTTGTCCTATTTTGTGGGAAGAATCGACCGAGCAAAAGCTGAAAAATGAGAAATATGAGCTTGAAGGTGATGGGATTCAAGCTCAAGGCGAGTTGAGGGTGTATACAAAGAGAAAAAGGCAGGATGACGGAAACAGTGTCTATTGTGTCACAGTATCAACAAGTCCATTGTCCCGGTCCAACTCGACTCCTAAGACACTTACACCATCCACCTTAGAATTCAATTACACGGGTGATATGATTCCTCACTCTTCTCCTCCCACTCCCATGACTTTAAGGAGGACCTCTCACAACAATGTGAGTCATCCTCTGATCGTTATTCTCTTGATCGTTTTGGTTTCTCACATGACATTGCTTAATTTACCTCATACTCTAACATATCACCTTTATATAGAGCATTCATTAGACACTCTCTCTATACGAAAGTGTTGGCAAGTAGTTAAGAATGATCCAAAGTGGAAGGGTGCAATGTTGGAAGGACTTGGTGCTCTTGATAAGAAAATGACATGGGAGCTCGTGTTTCAAACAAAACGGAAAAAGGTAATCGGGTGCAAATGGGCCTTCACAGTGAAACGGACCTCAAAGGAAAAATTGATCGTTACAAAACATGGTTGGTGGCGAAAGGGTATACTCAGACACATGACATCGACTATGATGAGACATTTGAGCTAATGACAAAGATTAGCTTAGTCAAGACACTTGTCTCTCTAGTTATGAATGGTGGATGAATTTTACATCAATTGGATGTGGAGAATGTGTTTCTTAATGGGGATCTGCTATACAGGGTATATATGGGATAACCCCAGGCTTTGACACGAACCAAACAGTGGGTAAGGTATGTATATTGAGAAAGTCACTATATGATTTGAAACAGTCTCCTCGAGCTTGGTTTGTCAGGTTCAGGAAAGCAATAAAGGTATGGGTTATCAGCAAATCAATGTTAACCACACAGTGTTCTTTCGACGACATGATGCTAACATTATTATTTTTGTGTATGTGGATGATATGATTATCACTGGGGATGATGAAGGAGAGATTGCTAGTTGAAGGCAAGTTTAGGCAAAGAGTTTGAAGTGAAAAATCTAGGACAACTTAGACACGCATTGGAATTGAGGTGGATCAGGGAGCAGATAAGATTGCTCTATCTCAGATGAAATTCTTACTTAAAGAGACAGACATGTTGGGATGCAAGCCAACGTTTCACCAATTTATCATAAGTGAAAGTTGACTGTTGAACAACCAGTTGATCGCGAGGGGTACCAGAGGTTGGTAGATCTTTTCATCTATCTGTGTCACACTCGTTCTGATATATCATTTGCAGTAAGTGTGGTGAGTCGCTACATGCATAACCCAAGTAAGAATGTAGCATATCATATTCAGAGGTACTTGAAGAGTGCATCAAGGAAGGGGTTGATCTTCAGAAAAGATGGACATGTAAGCATTGAGAGCTATTGCGACTCTGACTGGGCAAGTTGTATGGATGATAGGAAGTCCACATTTGAATACTGCATGTTTGTAGTGGGCAACTTGGTCTCTTGGAAGAGTAAGAAACAATCAGTAGTAGCGAGGGTCAACAACAAAGGCAGAGTCTAGGATCATGGTCTTAGGAGTTGCTAAGCTGATGTGGTTGAGAGCCTTGTTGGTAGAGCTCAAGGTGGAACAAGGAGCTCAAATGAAGTTTTTATGTGACAACAAGTCAGCGATCAACATTGCCAACAACCCGGTGCAACATGATAGAACCAAACATGTGGAGATTGATAAAAGAAAAGCTAAATAACTGTTTATTAGAGCTTAATCATGTAGCCATTAGAGAACAAGTGTTTGACTGTCTCACCAAAGGACTTGGCTTATTAGATTTATCTAGGTCGTGTGACAAGATGAGCTTAGTGGATATCTTTAGCCCATATTGAGGGGGAGCGGAGCATTTAGATTTGTATCTAATAGAATGTTCTATTTGTAAATAGAATAAGTTCATGAATTTATTTGTAAATGTTGTAACATACTGTATAAACCCAAGTGTTAATGAAATGGAAAGTGTTTTCAGAGCAATTAATTCTTTACTCTCGCTACTAGGGTATACACTTTATTGTATTTAAATTCCCAAAGAACCAATTACTACCTTCCAGAACCGCATCTACAATAACTCCTACCATTTCACACTTGGTCTAACATCATTTATTTATTGTAAAATACCAACAAATGAACAAACATATATCAACTATTTTTTCACAACGTTTCATATTTTTTGTGGATAAATCAAAAGAAGTCTGGCAATAATAATGAGAACACAGGATTCTAGATAAGATTTTTGAGCAATTTCATTTGCATTTAATCTGGTTAAAGTTTGAATTGAACTTAATAATAGAATAAATAAATATATACAGACATAAAAAAAGACAGCTGGTTTGTAGGTCTATTCAACAAAATCAAAAGTATGAATATAATGGTCATCTGTATATAAAAATTTTATGGATACCTACATAGTAAAATATTGTGTTTCAGTTATTTATCCAATGAAGTAATATTAAAAAAAAAAAAAAACCGAGTTCACAAAACATAAGGATATCACTTGATCAAATGGATGTTTATCTTGCAACCAATCCAATAACTTCATAAACTTTCCCAATGTGGGCTTCAAAAATTCACGTCTTGGACTCTCGTTGAGTGCTTTGTATTTATTTTGGGATAAATTTTCAGAAAGCCGGTTAAATAATAGATAATACACTACACAGAGATTTCATCCTTGTTTAGCAAGGATTTTGTGATATGGGGTTCAAGATTTCCCATAAGCGCAAACCACTATGGTTAATTACTCCCACCGATAATGAGAGAGCACTTTCGATTAAGGTTGGTCATTAAACATTGAATATTCAATNCCTCTCAAGATTCAAGAAATCAACAATAAAATTTAGTATGTACACTTTATAGAAAAGAATCGCATATCATTTGAGGCTCGTGCCTTCTGAGATCTGCATCTTCTTAGGCTTGTGATTTCTAGGAGCTTGAAATGCATGGATGCCTTCTGTTGCTTGTATCCTTCTGAGTTCTTTGATGTATCTTCTAAGGCTTACAGTCTTTGAGGTCTTTAATATACTTGAGCCTTCTATGGCTTGTAACCTTATGATATCTTTGATGTAATTGTGTCTTTTGAGGCTTGTAACATTCTGATGTCTTTGAGTGGAGACCCTATCAACCATTCGCTCTCTTGGAGTATTTCTAGTGAGTACCATGTTAACTACTAGCTTCTCATCAAGACTTGCCTTTTCAGCTAGTATTCTAGGGGCATGGTAGCTTCCCATCAAAACTTGCCTCCTGGGCTGGACTTCCAGGGGTACCGTATTTTCCTATCGTGTCTTGATTCTTAGGCTCGACTTTTAGGGGTATCATATCTTTCCATTAAGTTTAACCTCTTAAGCTAGGCTGCTAGAGGTATGATATCTTCTCATTTGAGTCTTGCCTCTTAGGCTTAGCTTCCAAGGGTAGAATATATTTCTATCGAGTCTTGTCTCTTGGGCTCAAATTTCAATGCTATGATATCTTCCCATTGATTTTAATCTCTTGGGCTCAGCTGTCAGGAGTTTGATATCTTCTTATCGAGAGTTGCCTCTTGGGCTAGACTTATCTAGGTATGATATCATTCCATTGAGACTTCCCTCTTGGGCTTGTCTTCTAGAAGCACCTTAGCTTCTCATTGAATCTTGTCTATTAAGTTCGACTTCCTTGAGTATGGTGGAGACATTTTCAATCATTGCGATTGTTCCAATTTTCGTAAGAAGCTTTGACTAAAAATTTTGTTTTACAGTTGAAGTGCATCTGTTTGATGACTATAGATTGTGTTGGAGTGGACTTGAAAGGAGAATTCTTCAGGGATGTAGGACCTATCGTGGGTTGTATGGTCAGAGACGTTCGACGACATTAACACATAATTGACAAAATCATGTCACTCAGGATAGTTGAACTATTTAAGGTTGTTTTTAGTCAAAGCTTCTTCTTGATGAACATAACTTGTTATAGAAGAGGTTGAATGAAATCTACCAAAATTTTTTTACTTATCAAAGGTTGTTAGTCGAAGCTTCTGGTTGACGACAGTAACCTGTGATAGAAGATGTTGAATCGAGACCCCTTAGGATCGATTAAGCCCTGAATGAGGATTCAAAGAAGCTCCATGTTTATCGAGGCTAGGGCATAAGTCACAATTGACCATACATTTTCTTGTAAATATGTTCGCATCCATACTCAATAATAATGTTTGACAGCTTGTTAGTTATTGCTTCTGAATCTTTTGCCTCACTACGAGCGTATTTTCCACATGAGCTTGTAAAACAGCCTCTGTATCAACCTTAAAGAGATCAGCTTCCTAATTTATTTGAAGAGGAACTCCAGTATGGTGAGGGGCACTGAGGAAGCGTTATTTGCAATGAAGATTGCCCCCGGTCTATAAGAAGTTCTCGAAGACTTATTTTCTGAATGAAACGTGGGATGACTACCTTATCAAAGTCATGCCCAGGATGTTAACATTAATGACCTTTCGAGGCTGAAGTTAAGGTTACCCTCCAGCCTGAAAGAAGTTGTGAAAGACTTTGTATTTGAATATAATGTGAGAAGACTACCCCACTACATCATGCACAAGATGTTGATGTGAATTATCTTCCTAGATTGCAATGAAGGTTACCCCCTACATCAAAGAATGTTTCAAAGATGGTTTTCAAGATGCAAAGGAGGTTCCTTCGCTAGATAGATGATTTACATCATTAGAATACAAAGTAGGGGCTTGGTATCATGGAGTTGAAGACAGTGTTGAAAAAGACTTTGTTTCCCACTGACGACGCTAAAAAAATGCATGTTAGAAGATTCACAGTGGTAGAGTAATGATTATCTATTGTCTTAGCATTGTACTAAAAATCAACACACACACTCAGACAATTAAAGAGAAGTAAGCAGGAGGAGAAACCTCAAAATTTTGCATGGAAAACCCTTGAAAGGGAGAAAAACCATTGGGACTTGCTCAGTTGAAATAATCCACTATGAATGGTGAGCACACATATTCTCTCTCTCATTAATTAGGGAAGATGGAATTACAAAGTGATACGTCTATAATCTAGTTGTAGTTCTTGGCAACAGTAGACTGCAAGTGTCATTGTCAATTATCGCGGAGGTAGTAGTCTGTCGTGAGTGTTGTAGGTTGTGACTGTAGCGTCAAATTGTCTTAGAAGTTGCTGTTGATAACCATGATAGTAGTTGGTTAGTTGAGTCGTACATGGTTGCTTCAGAAGGATCAGTTGACCATAGAGGTCGTAGTAGGGAGTTGTGAGAGTTGTGGACCACGTATGTCCTATAGGTTATAGTGGTGAGTTGCGATGACGTCCATGGGTATTAGAGGCCAGAATCAATATCTGCACGAGCTGTGGATCACATAGTTACAGTGGCCAACTAAAATTCAAGCATTTTTATATATTAACGCACTTGAGATGTAGAAATTTTTTATTAGGAAGATGTACATACATACCACTCAATTCTTATGTATTTACATATCTAACATCCTAGACAATAACTTATTTGAACACGGGGCACTTCTACCTAGCCATTGTTTCGGCACAGGCGTGATGATCAGGGATGATACCTGCGAGTTACTTGGCGTTATGGGGGGCAGTTTGTATTTCACTAGGACAACAACTATTGAACTCAAGGATCGCATTCAACCTTGGATGTTGGAGATCAATGGCATGAAATGCGAACGTCATCAACTAGTTAAGGGGCATGATGGCCCAAAAGACTTGGAAAGACCACTCGGAACTTAGTCACTCTTTTGCTTTTCTTACCTCATTTAGACAAATTCTTTTTTTCATTTTGTAACTCGAGAGCTTAGTAGAGCTCTCATTTTTGTGCCCGAAAGGCTCTTAGCTTTTCATTTGATTAGGTCCCTAAATTCTCAGAGCTTTTGTCATCCTCTTGAATGATAGGACCTCTTTTGCACAAGCATTAGGACGTGTTTTTTGTACATCTTTGTATTCCTTTTTACACTTAATGCAATATGCACACCTTAATGAACTATGTCAACAATCAACATACTTTCTAAACAATAAATAATAAGCTTACGAAGCAAATCTAATTCCGTCAAAACAATTAATTAAAGACCATTATAACTTTTAAAGGGCAAGATTTTGGGCATTATATGTCAACCGAATGCGTAAAACAAGTAGAGGTCAAGCCACCCTCAACTTAAGCTTAATCAATTAATTAAGTTCAAGTTTAAGCTTAAACTTAATTCTACGAGTTCAAACCAACTAACAAATCATTTTATATTCATTATTGAAATAGATAAAACAATATTAATTCAAGCAAGCATTATAATAAAACGACAAATAGTAGCAATTATATTAAAATATTACTATATATATAAAAAAGTAAAAATATTATTTTTTAAAATATATTTTATTAATTTAAAGATAAAATTTTGAATTTCAATATATTTTATGCATATTTTATATTTATACTTTTTAAACAAGCCTGTGATCCTACTTAGAGGTTGCTCAATCTGCCATAAAAATAAATATAAATTAAATAAATGCATAAAATTCTCCTCAAATTTGAAATTCTGCAATACCGTTACGATCATTGATTAATACCTTTTTCTTAATTTCTCTCCCCTATAAAAATGTAAATTTCATCTTTACCTTAGTGATTGCTGCACATTTATAATGTTAAAACATCTGCAACAAACAAAACAGCACCTTGCAATGATGATTGGCAGAATAGAACGATGTAAAGAAGCAGACAGACTCCATATATTTCCCATGAGCGCAAATTTAATTAAGGATGAAAATAACGCATGATTGGCAAAACAAATAATTAGTAGTAAGAAATGCTTTTCCCGTCAAGTTTGTAAGGACGGGACTTATTTATAAACTCAAAACCTTGGCATTAAAATCCAAAGCTCTCACCAACGCTCTGATTGGCACCCATAGAAATCTTACAAGTAAGAGTTGAGAGAAACATCTATCCCAAAAACCTCCTCTATCGCCATTCCAGGGTCTTCTTTTTTTATTAGGGATTCCCCCACCAAAACCTGCAATAACAATGGATGCAGTAGTTTTCATGACTAAAACCAATAAAAAATTCGATATCCATTTGATAATCAACCGTATTTAACCAAAGCCCGGTCGAGATGAATTGTGAGCCAACTCAGGTTTAGCTAGAAGATGGCTCACAAGGTAAGCTCAATGAACTAAGAAATCGTGCACGATTCGATTCATTAGCTCGTGAGCAGGCTAGTTGAACAATTATTAATACAAAATGGAGTTGAAACATAAATCATTAATAATGGTTAAATTTCTATTTCACTTCCTTGTAATAAATGATTTAGTTGTCATTCTGTTCTAACGGTCACGAGCCGATTTGAAATCGTAGAATTAAGCTGAAGCTCAAACTAGAGGTGGCTCGATCTCAACTTGACTCGGTTACACCCCTACTTGAGGATTACAATCCTCAAATCTAATGATTACTGCCAAACTAATAACTCAAGTACAAAACTAAAGGAATTACCGCCTGGGCGCCTGCATCTTGAACAAACGTAATATCTTTAGGTGTAAATAATCCAGACTCGCTCACCACCTGAAACATAAATAATCTACAGTAAAGGACCGCGAGACTCAAGGAAACAAAATAAAAGTCATACAGATCGTATAAAACACAAGAAAACATAAGATAAGGTGAAAGCTTTTGAGTCTTTTGCTTGGGTTTGCAGCGCAGAATATTTATGAGAAGCATGAAGACGTGGAAAAAAACCTATGGGCATTAACATGGTCATAAGCAACATGAATTTTATACAGAAACGGAATACTTCAGCAATCTATAAAAATATGAAGTACTTCAGATATGAGTTCTCATTAAAATGGTGCACAGAATCTTGCTTACAGTTATGCCTTTTTGGCGGATGATCTCGCCTCTTTCTCCCTCTAGAAGCTTTTTTGTGTTTGAAATATCAACTGTAAAAGTTCCTGCAGAAAGCCAAAAATGGTTTTGTTGACGCAACAAAATATGAAAAAAATAATAATAATAAAGGATTGCAATAAACATTTTTCGCCTCGGTATTAAATATTTATCAGGGTTTTCAATGTATACAAACAACAGCTGTACACCAAGAATGTGCTAGCACTGATCCTGAAGAAATCTAATGGTCTAGAGGATGAGAGTACGACGAAGCAGGGCCCACCAACAGAAGACTTATCCCATCCAACTGGATGCAACCATCCGAGCTATAGCCAAAACCGACCGAGTCACAAGAAGAACAAAAAGAAGATCAAGTGATTAGAGCCCGAACTCGATATAATAGCCTACCTTCCGATAGATCCGATCTGGGAAAAGATCTAGTTCCTCGATATCACCAACATTCCCACGAACACCCCCAACAGAACGATAGGCTCATATACGATCTGAGAAAAGATCAAGAATACCATGTACGACACTCATTAAATCATTGGGCATTAATATATAACATCACCCTATTGTACTCTCCCTTATGTTTAGGGAGACCATTTCATAAATTAGGGTTAGACAAGAGGTTTTACTATTCATTATTGTGCACTTTTCATTTCGTTCTCTCTCTCCATCTCTTTCTCTGCTCTTATTCTCTAATACCTCGAGATGTGATTCTCGGACAAATTTGAATTCAATACAGGCAAATGGAAAACGATGGATAAAAATGGGAGTCACATAAGCAATTTCAATTAGTTTTAACAAATTTGCAATCAATGAAATATATCCATGCGCTTGATTTTTTATAATACCCACCGTGCTTTATTTAATGTTCTGCCTGTGGTCTAGCCATTAATTAATTTTGATCTACCCATATTAGCTTCTTTCTATTCTTTAACACATGATTTTATATCTCATCTGTTGAGATTTGTATCTAATGAAGGGTTCTATTTGTAAATAGAAGAAATCTAAGAATTTATTTGTAAATGTTGAAGGCTCAATATAAGCCCAAGTGTTACTGAATTGGGAAGATTTTTCAGAGAGATTAATTTTTTACGATATCAGAGGCCAAACCCTGGTCGTTGCTATAGTGCGTTTGGTGTGGGTTACGGCTTACCAATTCGAGCGTGGAGGAGCGACACTGTGCGAGGCGATGTAGAAGAAGGCAACGTGTAGCAGAAACCGAAAGAACAGTGGAGTAGCAATGAAGCAGCAGTTCAATGGCAAGGTTTCGGACGCAAGGATCCTGCGGTTTTGTGTGCGGGATTGATCGCGAGAGGAAGTCGGCTTTGTGGTTAGGTTTTAGACGCAAGGATCCTACAGTTCTACATGTGGGAATGATCGTGGGAGGAAGTAGATGATCGAACGGCTCCTTACAGTTGCAGCAAGGAGAAAAAGGTGTTCATGGCTTTGCAAGGTTGCAACATGGCTTACGGGTACGAGTGGTGAGAATGATCTTTGTGGTTCTCAGAAGCAAGGGTGAGGATGGCGTAGACGTAGCGTGAACAGGGGAAAAAAAGCGCTCGACTCTGCGTGGGAGAACAGTCGGAGAATTCTCTGTTTAGAACGACTCTGGATGAAAAGTCATGTGTGTTCTGTGTGGTATAGACTTATCCTTGTGATTGAAGATGTCAAGAGACGGAGATAGTACGGAAGGTAAGGATTAGAACTTTTGGGGAAGATAGAACCTGAAGTTTTGAAGACCTTGGTCGGGCTAATACAAGGAGTTAGCGTCTCGACGGGAATCAATACCTCAGCACGTGCTCCGACTCAGGTGAAACTAGATCTACCTTCTGTGGATCTTAAGCTCGATAGACTGACCACTTATCTCAGTTGGTCACGTCAGATCGAGGCTACTCTAGTAAGGAAGAGACTAGAAGAATATCTACCAGAGTCAAGCCAAAATAGTGATAGTACTAAAGGGGATGAGTGGAGGACTACAAGTGCATTGATTTACACCTACTCAACTCGATGGTTTCATTGACTGCTGCATCAGTGAATGGCATTCTAAAGGTAAATACCATCTGCGCAAAGCTGAAGAGAACCTATGTTGGGACTTGGAATCACATGATGGTGTTCTAGATTTAGCGTGACATAAAGACAATGGTATAGAGTGATGGATCGATTCAAAAGTACTCCATAGAGCTGGAGTAGCTGTGGCAAAATTTTGATCACTTCTTACCTATGTCAAGATGTAGTGATCCGGGGTGCAAGAAGGGAGAGATCTTTGCATAAATGAATACTATGCAGTTTTTCGCTCTTTTGAACCCGACCTTTGATTAGAGAAGATCGGTCCTCCTAGCCCATGCAATGATTCCTTCACTGGATGAGGCCATCACCGCTAAGTTGCAGGAAGAGAATCGCATGAGGCTACAATGAACCGAGTGGACTTTCAGGTACACGATCAGCTTTGGTTGCTTAGAGCTCAAGTACAACAAGTGCTCAGGAGGAGACCCGCAGGTGCTATAACCGTGGAGAAGTAGGACAACTGAGCAAGGTTTGTCCAAAGCCACTCAAGGAAAACGAGACAGGTAAGGGGTGGAAGAGGGGGGCACCAGGTGAATATGATGGTAATGAAGAATGAAGGAGAGATGGAGATGGTCATTACCAATGAGGATCACAAGCTCTTAGAGATGTTGAAGAGGAAGCAGAGAGCGGCGTGTGATGTGACTGAGGATGCATCTGTCTTATCGTCATCAAAGGTTAATACTACTACATATGCTCACTCAACTAAAGGTACTCACAATACATATGCTCTTGCCTCTAAATTTACCACAAGATCACCAGAATGAATAGTAGATTTTGGTGCATCTTGACACGTGACAGGTGCTGCTAGTGAGTTCTCTTCATATACACACCTAGCAGCTCTAGCGAGCATTCAGACAGCTGATGGTACAACACAGCCTGTGGTTGGTAAAGATCCAGTGAGATGTACCAATTCTATGACTATGTCCAATATTTTGCATGCTCATTCCTTTCTAGTAAACCTTTTATTCCTTAGTGTCATTATACTTCAACTAAAATATGTTGTTTTATTTGATATTCCAAAAGTTATCTTTCAAGAAAATGGGACTGACTAGAGACTTAGGACCGACACGTGGCATAGTAGACTAGTACTTGGATAGAGGGGATGGATTCAGCCATAACATCCATGATAGAGAGTGTTGGAGTAGGAGAATCTAGAAGGAGTGTGGAGGATGCGTTGCTGCTACATCACCAGTGTATGTGTCATTCTTCATTTAGTTTATTGAGTCATTTTTATCTGTCTTTGTATATAAAGACAGATAAACAAAAACTTGTGTGTGATGTTTGTGAGTTTGGTAAACACACTAAGAGCTACTATGTTGGTTATGATAATAGTTCTTGTGTTTTTGATTTGGTGAACTCAGATGAATGGGGACATTGTTCTACAAGTTTAATGAATGACTTCAGATATTTTGTGATTTTTATTGATTTTTTTTTTTGTGTTACTTAGTTATATTTGATGAAAACCAAAAATGATGTGCTTGTTTGCTTTAAAAACTTTCATAGGGCGATTTAGACTCAGTACGATGCAACAGTGAAAGTATTAAGATCTGATAACGAGATAGAGTATAGCAACAAGACGTTTAAGGAGTACCTGTCAACCCAAGGGATACAACATCAAACCACTTATTCATATACACCGACACAAAACAGAATAGCAGAGAAAGATAATAGATATCTTCTAAAAGTAGTCAGATGCATGATGATCTCGATAAATGACACAAAGCATTTGTGAGGCAAGCTGTTTTGACTCCCTCTCAATTGATTAAAGAAATGCCCTCGAGAGTGTTGGAGTGGTGATCTCCTTGTGAATTGTTGAAAGGAGATAATGGTGGGATGTTTCTATTGAAGGTATTTGGTTTTGTATGTTTTGTGAAGGATAATATACTATCAATAGGAAAGTTGAATCTCAGAGCTGTGAAGTTATTCTGTGAGTTATTCTGCCACTCATAAGGGGTATATTTGTTGGAGTTTGATAGAAAAGAGACTGTTTGTGAGTATATATATGACATTTAGATAATTCAAGTCATACTACACCTTAGAGGTGACCTCACCCTTCGGTGACTCATCAGATGTTGAAAGTATGAGGCGAGAGGGGAAGAGTAGTGATGGTGAGAGATTGGTACAGGTGGAGACAATGTCTTGTCCTATTGTGTGGGAAGAATCGACTGAGGAAGAGCTGAAAAATGAGAAATATGAGCTTCAAGGTGGTGGGATTCAAGCTCAAGGCGAGTTGAGGGTGTATACAAAGAGAAAAAGGCAGGATGACGGAAACAATGTCTGTTGTGTCACAGTATCAACAAGTCCATTGTCCCGGTTCAACTCAACTCCTAAGACACCTACACCATCCACCTCAAAATTCAATTACACGGGTGATATGATTCCTCACTCTTCTCCTCCCACTCCCGTGACTTTAAGGAGAACCTCTCAAACAATGTGAGTCATCCTCTGATCGTTATTCTCTTGATCGTTTTGGTTTCTCACATGACATTGCTCAATTTGCCTTATACTCTAACATATCACCTTTATATAGAGCATTCATTTCATCTTTAGACACTCTCTATACGAAAGTGTTGGCAAGTAGTTAAGAAGGATCCAAAGTGGAAGGGTGCAAATGTTGGAAGGACTTGGTGCTCTTGATAAGAAAATGATATGGGTGATCGTGTTTCAAACAAAAGGGAAAAAGGTAGTCGGGTGCAAATGGGCCTTCACAGTGAAACGGACCTCAAAGGAAAAAGTTGAACATTACAAAACATAGTTGGTGGTGAAAGGGTATACTCAGACATATGACATCGACTATGATGAGACATTTGCACTAATGCCAAAGATGAGCTTAGTCGGGACACTTGTCTCTCTAGTTATGAATGGTGGATGAAGTTTACATCAATTGGATGTGGAGAATGTGTTTCTTAATGGGGACATGCTATACAGGGTATATATGGGATAACCCCAGGCTTCAACACGAACCAAACAGTGGGTAAGGTATATATATTGAGAAAGTCACTATATAATTTGAAACAGTCTCCTCGAGCTTGGTTTGTCAGGTTCAGGAAAGCAATGAAGGTATGGTTTATCAACAAATCAATGTTAACCGCACATTGCTCTTTCGACGACATAATGGTCACATTATTATTTTTGTGTATGTGGATGATATGATTGTCACTGGGGATGATGAAGGAGAGATTCTAGTTGAAAGCAAGTTTGGGCAAAGAGTTTGAAGTGAAAAATCTAGGAAAACTTAGATACGTCCTTGGAATTGAGGTGGATCAGGGAGCAGATAAGATTGTTCTATCTCAGATGAAATTCTTACTTAAAGAGACAGACATGTTGGGATGCAAGCCAACGTTTCACCAATCTAAAGCATATCATATTTAGAGGAACCTGAAGAGTGCATCAAGGAAAGGGGTTGATCTTCAGAAAGAATGGACATGTAAGCATTGAGAGCTATTGCGAGTCTAACTGGGCAAGTTGTATGGATGATAGGAAGTCCACATTTGAATACTGCATGTTTGTAGTGGGCAACTTGGTCTCTTGGGAGAGCAAGAAACAATCAGTAGTAGCGAGGGTCAACAAAAGAGGCAGTATAGGTTCATGGTTTTACGAGTTGCTAAGTTGATGTGGTTGAGAGCCTTGTTGGTAGAGCTCAAGGTGGAATAAGGAGCTCAAATGAAGTTTTGATGTGACAACAAGTCAGCGATCAGCATCGCCAACAACCCGATGCAACATGATAGAACCAAACATGTGGAGATTGATAAAGGAAAAGCTAAATAACTGTCTATTAGAGCTTAGTCATGTAGCCACTAGAGAACACGTGTTTGACTGTCTCACCAAAGGACTTGGCTCATTAGATTTGTCTAGGTTGTGTGACAAGATGGGCTTAGTGGATATCTTTAGCCCATATTGAGGGGGAGCATTTAGATTTGTATCTAATAGAAGGTTCTATTTGTAAATAGAATAAGTTCATGAATTTATTTGTAAATGTTGTAACACTTTGTATAAACCCAAGTGTTAATGAAATGGAAAGTTTTTTCAGAGCAATTAATTATTTACCCTCCCTACTAGGGTATACACTTTATTGGATTTAAATTCCCAAAGAACCAATTACTATCTTCCAGAACTGCATCTACAATAACTCCTACCATTTCACACTTGGTCTAACATCATTTATTTATTGTAAAATACCAACAAATGAACAAACATATATCAACTATTTTTTCGCAACGTTTCATATTTTTGTAGATAAATCAAAAGAACTCTGGAAATAATAATGAGAACACAAAATTCTATATAAGATTTTTGAGCAATTTCATTTGCATTTAATTNGTGACAAGATGGGCTTAGTGGATATCTTTAGCCCATATTGAGGGGGAGCATTTAGATTTGTATCTAATAGAAAGTTCTATTTGTAAATAGAATAAGTTCATGAATTTATTTGTAAATGTTGTAACACTATGTATAAACACCCAAGTGTTAATGAAATGGAAAGTTTTTTCAGAGCAATTAATTCTTTAACCTCCCTACTAGGGTATACACTTTATTGTATTTAAATTCCCAAAGAATTAATTACTACCTTCCAGAACCGCATCTACAATAACTCCTACCATTTCACACTTGGTCTAACATCATTTATTTATTGTAAAATACCAACAAATGAACAAACATATATCAACTATTTTTTCGCAACGTTTCATATTTTTTGTGGATAAATCAAAAGAACTCTGGCAATAATAATGAGAACACAGGATTCTAGATAAGATTTTTTAGCAATTTCATTTGCATTTAATCTGTTTAAAGTTTGAATTGAACTAAATAATAGAATAAATAAATATATACAAACATAAAAAAAGACAGTTGGTTTGTGGGTCTATTCGACAAAATCAAAAGTATGAATATAATGGTCATATGTATATAAAAATTTTATGGATACCTGAATAGTAAAATGTTGTGTTTCAGTTATTTATCCAATGAAGTAATATTAAAAAAAAAATCGAGTTCACAAAACATAAGGATATCACTTGATCAAATGGATGTTTATCTTGCAACCAATCCAATAACTTCATAAACTTTCCCAATGTGGGCTTCAAAAATTCACGTCTCGGACTCTCGTTGAGTGTTTTGTATCTATTTTGGTAAATTTTCAGAAAGCCGGTTAAATAATACACTACACAGAGATTTCATCCTTGTTTCGCAAGGATTTTGTGATATGGGGTTCAAGATTTCCCATAAGCGCAAGCCACTATGGTTAATTACTGCCACCAATAATGAGAGAGCACTTTCGATTAAGGTTGATCATTAAACATTGAATATTCAACNAAAACATAAGGATATCACTTGATCAAATGGATGTTTATCTTGCAACCAATCCAATAACTTCATAAACTTTCCTAATGTGGGCTTCAAAAATTCACGTCTCGGACTCTCGTTGAGTGCTTTGTATTTATTTTGGGGTAAATTTTCAGAAAGCCGGTTAAATAATAGATAATACACTACACAGAGATTTCATCCTTGTTTCGCAAGGATTTTGTGATATGTGGTTCAAGATTTCCCATAAGCGCAAAGCCACTATCGTTAATTACTCCCACCGATAATGAGAGAGCACTTTCGATTACGGTTGGTCATTAAACATTGAATATTCAACGTATAATAACAACAAACTCATATTTTAGGTTATAATATTTATCATTGTGAGCTTCAAGCATGGGGAGAGAAATGTTAACGAAACTAATCAATATCCTATGTTTCTGTCATCCTAGATTATCGTAATTCCTAATCTACTTAGTTATAAGAGATATTCGACCCAACTTGGCTGAGGATCCCTGTCCAAAATCATGGGTTGTGTTGTCCTAGAGAATATTATAAAGTTGGGGTGAATATTTATCTAAGGGGATAAATTTAAATCGATTTTAGCTTGCAGAAGGTTTTGTGACAACCAGAAGTATATGTACAACTCAAATCAAATGATAAGAAGTTGTTAGGGAACGTAGGGATTATAGCAATGAGCATAATTTAATGGTATCATTTAGCGGCAAACTATTCATTCAAAAGACTGGTCGAAATCACAATTTTTTATGAACTCGTTGGTCGAACCACACAGATAGAGAACTCATACCCTGTCCTTACTGTCATTAAATTGTTTGTGGATATCATGTCATTACTATCATTAGATTGTCTTTTAATACAATGAAATAATCAATGTAACATTTACTCTTTGTGAACTAAAGACAATCATTAATTTGTCATCCCCGACAAACTGTTGTGGATGATGAATGAAATTTAATTTAAGCTTAACGTGATAAATTTTTTATTGGAATATTTAGTCGACTTGGGTGACCTCCCTAACATCTAACAAGCTTGGTTGGTTAGTCTAGCACACCCATTCAGTAAAGACAATAATATTCAAGCCTCTACATTGAAGGTATAGGCCACTTTTAGGCTTCTTTATTATCAAAATTGCATGCTCTTGCCTCTTTTTAGTTTAATCTCTGCAATCCTTCTGAATGTAAATCGTCTTCCTAACATTATTAGGCTCATAATGTTAATCAATCAAACCTGAATTTAACATTTACGCAGGGTTCCCTTTAAAGGAAAAGGATATTTACGAAAAAAAATCATTTACCACACCATTAATGATCTCAACAATAAGGAATGGACCCTAAAAGATTGCTGTCCGGTCAAATTTCTAATATAAAACTACAACTACAAAATGTGCTCACAAAAAGAAATCCATATCCAGCCAATATAGCTTCATGTACTCCTCTTTCATGGTGGATCCAAAATTCATTCCAAAATTGTTGAATTGCTCATGTCAAACCCCCGAAGCTGGAGTCAATACCTCATCTATGTACTCAGCATGCTTCAAGTCTCCTAGTCAATTTTAGTAAATATGTCAAACCAAGCTATAGAATCCTTGGTGATCATCAACTCGCACTTTTGTATGGAAGTCGGCAAAGCTTGGAAACATAATGCATTTTTTANAGGTTGTGCGGTTTGGCAAGACGGAGGAGGAACAGTCATCGAGCGAGGGCCAAAATTTTGCGACAGGGCTGCGAGCAGAGGATTTCGGTCTTGCAAGCAGCTCGGCCAGAGGGAAGAGGTGGAGATCCCGTAAAAAAGGGTTCGAGGAGTTCCCTGTTTNCATTCAAGGAGAAAGTGAAGGAATTAGCATACAAGCATTTATAGTTATTGCAAAGTGAGCAGAATCAATTTGTGAAACTACAAACTGGTAACCACTTTTCGGCAAAGCTACCGCAAAGTAGAAAATACTAAAGGAGGTAAAAGAGTGAGATCTCCAACAGTTCCATGACATGAGCCATAAAAAAGAGTAAAAAGAATATGTCTAGTTCTAGCGTTTCAGAAAAAAAGATAATATCAGAGAAAGCTTACTCGTGAGAAAAAACTGTAAATTGATCATGGGAGGAAAAAAAAACAGAAGNGCCTACATACATACCACTGAATTCTTATGTATTTACATATTTAACACCTAAACATCAATTTTTACATTAATGCCACCTTCCTACGCATGACAAGGTGTATTTCACCTTTTAAAAGTTAAAATAGTGGTATTTTTGGTGTGGTGTGAAAGATTTGGGTGCTATAAATGTAAAATGTATATTTTAGGTGTTAAATATGTAAATACATAGGAATTGGGTCGTAGGTATGTAAATACCCCTATTTTAAAACACCAGCCTCTACATTGAAATCATTAAAAGCAGTTAAAACTAAAGTAAGGATGGCGGATATTCTAGAGGGTAATATGCCATTATGGAAAAGAAAACTAAAAAGAATAAGAAGTCATAGATGTAGTCATCAAGGATTTTAAGTTGTATTTGGCTTACGTCCCAGATTCGTATATGAAGCATTGATTCAGTTACTACATTCTTAACTAATATTTTGAAAAACATAGAAGTAACAAGAATTTGTATGATAATTTTTTATTCCAAAATATAAGGAAAATAACAAAACAAATTTAATATGGGTTTTTTTTATAATACTATTGATAAGAGAAAGAATTCAACACTAGTTGAAACCCAGCTTTCATAGGAAACCCCGAAACCGGATTAAAAATAGTTAAGAGTCAAGATAGTTTTTTAAAAACATACCAGTAAAAGTGGGAACAAGATAATGTTAACAAAGAAGAAGTGGGAGGAAAAGAATTCAATTAATACGATGAGAAGATGTGAAAAATAAGTTTGGCAACAAACAATTGAGGAAATTTAGTCCCGGATAGTTAAAAAATTTATGAAAAACTTGCATTGATTAGGAGATAAAATGTAACTCTTTATAATAATTACATGGAAAGAAACCATGATACAAAAATAAATATTGTATCCGATCAAGGAGATAGCACATAAATTCTTCTTTCGAAATGTACTGGTAGAATGTAAAAACCATATAGTAAAGAAAAT